>VXAY01002045.1:499269-606079 GCA_013399855.1 Oxyruncus cristatus | reverse complement strand
GGGCGCAGGCGCGGCGGGGCAGCGGGAAGCGGAAGGCGGGCGGGGATCGGCACCATGTCGGCCAAGCGCAAAGCCGAGGCGCTGATCCCGGCCGAGGAGAGCGACCAGCTGCTCATCCGGCCCCTGTGAGCGCCGGGACCCGCGCCTGGGAACGGGGGGCCGGGGGGGCCGGGGGTGCGGTAGTGTTGGAAGTTGCTTTTCTTTCCCCGATAAAGATGTCACTGCAGTCTGATGAGGGTGTTTTTGTTGTCTTCTGAACAGCTAAGATGCTACTTCAGGCTTATTGAGCCCGAGGTGGTTTGTTATTTAAGTAAGCTTTCCATTCGTCCTGCGTGTCAGTGGTTTGAGACCCGAGTGCTCGGACGTGCGGTAAAAACCAGAAGAGACCAAAATCATGTCCTCAATCAGATTCTTTTTATTTCTGCTGCGTTGAATAGGGTCTCATACCCATAAATATAACTATATGGTCTCATATCCATAGTAGAAGATAAATGTAACTTCAGTTACTTTAAATATCTGAGCTTCGAAGGAGTGTGCAATTGTTATTTCTAAACAAAAAAAATAATCCCAGTGAAGGCATCCAGTGTGCAGGTTATGTGTATCTGCTGTGGGCTGTTTTGATCCTCATTGACTTTGGTATCCTTTTGCAGAGGTGCTGGCCAAGAAGTAGGAAGGTCATGCATTATTCTGGAGTTTAAAGGAAGAAAAATAATGGTAATTATTTGTATTTGTATGACCTCTCATTTCGGTACTTCAGATCACAAAAAGATGTTACAGGTTAAATTCTCCACACTGAAATCCGACCACAGAGGCTGTCCTGTAAAATAAATCCATATCCCCAAACAGAATATATGTGTCCAAAGTGCAGATTCTGAAATTTTCACCTTCCAGGGATTAGTGGAACATAAGGTTAATGTTTATGGTAAACATAGTGTTTACCAACAGTTATGTGTAAACAGTCACACATAAACACATACCTGTTTCTCTTCACCATTTCCAGTGACGTTCTCAGCTGGTGGCTGAAATAAGTTGCATACACTGATTCTGTATAGTCAGGTGGTGACGAAGGCTTGCACGGGTACAAAATTGTGAGCAAAGTTTCCCAGTGGAGAGGAGTCATTTAGGCAGAAGCACAGCATGACGATGTGGACCTGCTGAGCCAGTCCAGATGAGGTCACGAAGATGGTCAGAGGGCTGGAGCATCTCTCCTTTGGGGGAAGGCTGGGAGTTGGGACTGTTCTCCTGGAGAAGGGAGGGCTCTGGGGAGACCTTAGAGCAGCCTTTCAGTCTCCAGAGGAACCTACAAAGAGCTGGGGAGAGATTTATTACAAGGGTGTGTAGTGACAGGATAAGGGGGGTGGTTTTAACGTAAAAGAGGAGAGATTTAGAACTCGATGTTCGGAAGAAGTTCTTCACTGTGAGGGTGGCGAGGCACAGGAACAGGTTGTCCAGAAAAGCTGTGGATGCACCATCCCTGGTATAAGTGTTTAAGGCCAGGTTGGAAGGAGCAACCTGGTCTGGTGGAAGGTGTCCAAGTCCATGGCAAGGGGTTTGGAACTAGATGATCTCACAAGCCAAACCATTCTATAAGCTAAAAGCGGTGTTTAATGAAAAAAATACTTTTTTTTTGCAAGATGCTGAAAGTTACCATTCCCTAATATATAATAAATATGTCTTAGACCAAAATGGAAGAGGGCTCTTTATATGTTCTGTTAGAAGCTATAACTTTCTTTCATTTTTCAGCTTGATTGTGGAATCCATCCTGGGCTGGAAGGAATGGATGCTCTTCCATACATTGATTTGATAGATCCTGCTGAGATTGATCTGCTCCTTATTAGTCAGTAAGTTGCATCTAAGAAACCAAATAACTGAGGTCATGATCTGAGCTGTGTTCACTTCTAGGTTATTAAGAGAGGCTGAAAATAGGTGTTGTATAGATCGTATTGCAAAATGTTAGTTTCCAGCTTATTTTAAGAAAAAGTCTGAAGGATCTTCACTTCGGATTAAGGACTGAATATTAAGAATGTTCATTTACTTTTGACATTACAACTCTCCTTTGAGTTTGCTGTGATTTTTGATTATTTTTAGTAAACTGGCCTGCTTTAACATCATTGTGACAGGTTCTAGAGTGAGTTTTTTACACAAAGGCTGCTGAAAAGCATTGGATCTAGTTTTGCTCTATCTGCTTTGAATGAAGAGGTTTCTTGGAGACTTACACAAGCCTTGAATGTGATTTAAGTATTGCTTAGTGGCTGAGAGGAGGAGAGCCATTTGTATATGATTTAATCAGTCATAAACAGGTCTCTATAAAATCCTGAGTTTTTGTGGTATGTACTTATTCTACCTGTATTGCAAAAGTACTTTCTTAAGATGTGTCAAAGTAGAGTTGTAAACAAATAAGTTAATTTTAGTAGTTCATGTTTTAATCTATAGTGTGCTATTGCATGCAACATGGAAAATTAGGATCATATTTGTCAGCTGTCTTATATCTTTAATGTTGATTGTGTTGCTGGTTCCTCTTATTTTTCTCCCTCTAAATATTTATGTAAATTACAAGAAAAAGTTAATTCTGATATTATACAGGTAAAACCTAGGCAGTTAATGGAGAATTTTCTGTATTATTATTCTCACTTTTTCTTGGTTGTGTGTCTAGTCACTATTGTGCAGAATACAGACCAGCACAGTTAGCAACAAGGTTGAAAATTCTGTTTCTGGATTCTCATGACACCACGTTAATTCAGTGAAGTAGTGAATTATATACGTTATACATTAGTGCTGTGTGGTATGAATGTATTAACTGGATGTGTGTGTCTGTTTTAAGTTTCCATTTAGATCACTGTGGGGCTTTACCGTGGTTTTTGCAGAAAACAAGTTTTAAAGGAAGGACATTTATGACTCATGCCACAAAAGCTATTTACAGATGGCTTCTTTCAGACTATGTTAAAGTCAGGTAAGCTAAACTGTGGGTTGTCTCTTCAGTCCCTGGATTATTTCACCTATATATCCAATAGGAAATTTAAGATGAAGCCACCAAAGATGGCTGGATGAACGTAGATGTTGTCACAAGTAGCAACATTATATATAACCAGGTTAGAAGTAATGAATCATGTTACTGCCTCATGTGTCTCTCAAGTAATTTCCTGTCAATTAAAAAAAATACTCCCTTCTTTCCTCTCATTCTTTTCATTTGCCTTGTTTGGACCTTTACTGGTATCCCTTTTTTTCCACCGATCTCTCTTAAGACACACTTTTGTTCTCATGCTTTTTAATGTATGTTTTTTCATAAGCTTCACAGAAGTAATTAATTTTAAGCCCCTAAAGATACAAGTAACTCTTCAGGACAAGGGCAGATTAAATACGAAAAAATGTTACTTACATGTGGGGGATTTTTCTCTTTTTTTCCCCTCTCTTTTTCCCCCTGTGTTACATGCCTTGACACATCATTTCTGTGTGACTGCAATGGTCCTGAGCATATCTCAACTCAGCAGATTTGAGCCTGAGTGAGAAACCCAATAAACAGTCCTTTTGTAGCTTGTCTGTTCTGGGCTGATGGGAAAAGTGTGGATCAGTGTGGTTTTTCAGGACTGTTACAAGCTAAATGGCAAATCTCTGGTCAGGGCTGGGGATCTCCTGGTACTGTTAGAGAAACACAGAGCAGATTCTGAAGTGAGAAGGCTATCCTAGCATGGCCTTTCAGAAGAAAGCAGCTTTAACTCTCCTGAGGTGAGCTACATCAGGGTACCTGGACTTGGTTTCTAACATAGGAGAAGGGGTGTTACTGGAATGGAACTCTTACTGTCCGTGGGGAAAAGTCCAGGGAAGTGTTTTTTCCAGCTGCTAGGATGAGCTGATATTCAGCCACTTCATTTCTACCCAGTAACATCTCAGCGGATGACATGCTGTACACAGAAACAGACCTCGAAGAGAGCATGGACAAGATTGAGACCATCAACTTCCATGAAGTGAAGGAGGTGGCAGGAATCAAATTCTGGTGTTACCACGCAGGCCACGTCCTGGGAGCAGCCATGTTTATGATTGAAATAGCTGGTGTAAAGGTATTGTCTTTTCATTACGAAAGTTGATATTAAGCCTCACTTCTAATGTAGTTGTTAATTATTTATTGTTGTGTATTAAGTCCCACCACTGTGTCTGGAGCTGTCAAATAGACTTGGACACAAGTCAGGGTGGGAGGCCTTGATCTGGGACATGTATTTTCTCTTTGATTAGAACTAGCAAGTGACACATACTGAATCAGGTGAGATGTCTGGATCGTATGGGAGTCTGAGATATGACTCAGACTTGGAAATGTGTAAATGACAGTAAATGTTTAGTTTTCCTTGCTGGTCTGCTCAGAGGTAGTGGTTAGCTGAGTCAGTCTTAGAAACTGCCTTTTAGTTAAATCTACGGACAGATGTTTGTTTCTTTAATTATGATTTGCCATGTCTGCCTGTGTCAAGTGCCTAAATGGCATTTGTCAAAGTATGCAAGTTTTGTTTTTCTTGTAACACTCTTATGCTAAAGAATCTAAAGAAATAGGATTATTGTTAATTTTGGGCACAGAGAGTTTTGAAACCATCAGTTTGGGCACAGAGAGTTGCATTCCACCCTACAGTTAAAGAATCCATTAAAAATAACAGTAAAAGTTTTTTTGGTGTAACGGGGTACGTGATCGTTCCATTTGGAAAAATCTACGTTTTTCTAGTATCAAAAAATTTTTAATAAGTAATTTTATTAGATTATTCATTATACTTGCATTCTGGTACGTAAATGTAGTTTTCTTTTTACTTCCACTTAGGACCCGCTGTATTTTAATTTATGTCAATTTTTACTTCCTAAGAGTCAGTGCATGTATGCAAAGGAGTGGAAATGGCACCTTTATATTTCAAATGTTGGAATTATGGTACTACTTGAAGTACCTTTACTACTGGGGTTTAAATATTTGTATTGTAGTACTACTGACCTAATTTTGTAAGCACATCAGAAGAGTCTTTTTTAAAGTACAGTTGACCTTTTTTATCATAAATTCCTTAAAACCATCTTTGCTTAAAAAAATTGTCCTACAGAATAGATTTTTAAAGGCTGCTGTCATGGTGGAACCTGTAATCAGAATACCTGCTTCTCTTTGTCTCCAACAGCTTTTATATACAGGTGATTTCTCAAGGCAGGAAGACAGACATCTGATGGCAGCTGAGATTCCCAATATTAAACCTGATATTCTTATAATTGTAAGTTTTATAAAATTATTTCTTTATATTAGTAATTAAATATGTTTACAGGTATGACTTAATTAAAGCTAAAATGGAATGACAAAGACAGTGGAGATTTAATGGTAGTATGTGATTTGTGTTCAGAACACTCTGACATTGCTTTTCACTGTATTAAAAAGTCTAATTTTCATTTTCTGATTCTTCTGATGAAGCTCCTTAAGCCTCTAGACAAACCTTTTCTGGACGGGAGATTTATTAGGTTTTGTCTTACATTGTACAAAACCCAGTTTAGCCAGATACCTTTCTTTAATAGGTCCTAAACTACTTCCAGCTATGTTAAGAATTGGTCCTGGGTGGAGATGGCTCTTATACTTTTGTTTTGTTTTGTTTTCTGTGTGAAACGATTTTATTCTGAATCCATGTTTGGAAAATCAGTGGCTCAGGGGAAACTAATGGTTTTAACTGGAACAAACATGGGGAATCTTTCAGAGTAAGACTTAAAATTCTTCCATTTATTGTGTCCCTTGTAGCTGCTCTCTGTAACTGATAATTTAATTTTAAGTCACATCAAAATTGTGTATTTTGTGTAATTCCTGTGTTTCAAGCTAGTGGTTAAACATGTGCCACCAGTGAGCCATGTCAGTCACTGGTGGTCACCCCTCCATCAAAGCAGTGGCAACATTTCCACTTAAGAAAATAAATATGTTAAATCTGAAACCTCTCAAGCATCAAAATTAATAGCTTTAACTTCTTTGTGCCAACAGGATCTGCCTGTCTAAATTGCTTGGAGGGGGTTGGGAGAGGGGAAATTTTGGTTATTTACCTTGGTGGGGGTGGTTATGGGAATTTGGGAGTGGTTTTGACTTTGCCCTTCACCTCACCCCTCTCCCTCCCCTCCCCAACGTGTTGACACCAGTATGTTTTTCTGCATTTTCTTGATGGATTCAGGAAAGATCAGAAATCACTTTCTGTGTCAGCACTTCGAATATCCCGTTTTTCTGTGTGTAGGAGTCCACGTATGGCACTCACATTCATGAGAAAAGGGAGGAGCGAGAGGCGCGATTCTGCAACACTGTTCACGACATTGTGAACAGAGGAGGCAGAGGTCTCATTCCTGTCTTTGCCTTGGGTCGAGCTCAAGAGCTGCTTTTAATTTTAGGTATGTGCCTTCCCAGCTCCTCTTCATGAAAAGCTTACGAAGTTAAATGAGCGTGTTTTCACGTGCAGTCTTTCAGATATGTAATTCCTTAAACAACTCTTCAGCCGTGATTACCTGAGAATATATAATGCATGTTTGTTCAAATGCAAAAAATCCAGTAAACCAGCCAGCAGTTCTGCTTTGTGAGGTAGGGTGGAGACCTAGAAAGGAAAGGTTGATAGTCTGGCACTATGTGCTTGACTTTTGAATCTCACTCAACCAGGATTTCAGCAAACAGGGACTGTTATTACAGATTGGGAAGTAATCAGTCACGATGACAGCTGTTCTGTTTAAACTGTACTGCCAAAAAAGGGGTGTGTTTTCTTCCAAAGTTCCACTATCTTTGCTCTTTAATTCACAAACCTATATGAAAAAATCTTTATAGGAAAAGCTGGAAAGACCATAAGGGACAGACACTTCTAGCACTTCTGGCGTCCCAGTGATAATAGGAAAGCAAATTAGGCTTTTCAGCAAAAATGGGTGAGAATCATATATGAACATAACAAGCTATTTCACATAAAATATACAGTTACAAGGTATTTCAGATAAAACAAATTTAAAATAAATTATTTTCAGGCTTCTTTCTTTCCTTTTAGCACATTTATCTGTACTATGCCTCATTATTTTTTCACTAGTCTTTTTGCTCATGCAAATGCTGGCAAGATAAAAGATAACTACCTCAAACTTAAAATACTTATATTTAGGGGTGTTGAATCTAAAGAGTTACCTAAAAATACTTGAAAGTCTTCTCACTTTCCATTTCAGTTTAGCTTAATATTAGAAAATAGTTTGTTTTCAAAATGCATTACTGGTCTGTTAGAACGTTAACAAGAAATTTGGATCTAGGCCTGGGGTAGTATTTGATGCTGTAGGATTATTTACTATTCTCACTGATTGAGGGTTTTTTTAATTTTATTTTACAGAGAACATAAAATCTGAACATTTTCAGTCTTAGCCATTACATTTTCAGTGTAGCCATTATGTTGTAATTTGTTGGCCTCTCTTCGCTGTGTGCAGATACTAAAATGAGTTTCTAAAGATTAAGCTTGAAAATGCATCTAGTAAAGCTAGACATGCAATTGGATGCTTAATTAGCTAGAAAATACGATTGCATCTCACATGCCCACACAGTTGAGCCTTCAGGCTTCTGTGTTTGTTTTTCTTCTTTCCCTAAGTGTATGACAAAAATAAAATACTGTGTTATGGTATAGAAAATTGTGATGATGTGTGCAGTCTTTTAATGTCACTCAGAAGTCCTGCAATTGTTTATCTTTTACTGGCTGTTTCCACCTTATACCTGAGCTTATTAAGATATTCATGGCATTGAGCCTCTCTGACAGGTTTTGAAAAGCTTTACCTGCAAATCAAAAATGTTATGTGGAAGCCATATCATTGTAAACGTACAAATACAGCCAGCAGAGTGTACCTCTATTTTTGGGTGATTTGGCCTCAATTATGCAATGTAAATATCTTTCAGACTAGCAGAACTGTATCTAAATGGGAAAAGAGATAAGTTATGTTTGTAGAACTGCATTCAGACCTCTTCTTTGTGTTTAGGAAAGGTCATGTCTATTGTCATCAATGATAAAATAAGTTGTGGCTATTGGAAGCTCTTTTCTTGTTTTAGTTCCAGTTAGGCTTCCAAAATATAAATGTTGGGGATATACAGGAAGACAGGCGTGATAATTGGGTGATTCCTTCTCACCTTGAACTCCATGGATTTGTTTTACAGGACATTGATATCATGAATTCTCACCAACATCTCTGTGCGCAGACATCCCTGGCTCTTAGCTATATAGTTATATTTGACAGGGACATTTTAGCTTTATTTCAGTGGTGTGGTAAAACTTCCATTTTCATAAAAGTAGATTTATTGCTGTGTAATATCATGTACACTTTATACCTTGTAGCTGAAGTTGGTGGGTTGGTTGGCATTTGACCTGCCAAAAATATCTGAAGTTCGTTTTTGTCGTGTGTGTTTGCCAGTTTGTTTGAACTAGTTGTATACAGTTTTAGCTGGTGACTGCTTTTTCTTCTTCAGAAGAGCAGGTGGGGAAAAAAAATCTGTGATTGTTATTTTCTGTAATAAAAATGAAGAAAAAGCCCCACTGCTAAATCTGTTTTACAAGAACTATTAAAAAATAAGCACAGATTTTAGAGACAATACCATGGATGGGATTGTGTGTGGGGTTTGTTTGGGGAATGGGTGGGTTTTTTTTTGTTATTTTTCATTGGTTTTGGTCTTTTTTAGATGAATACTGGCAGAATCATCCTGAACTCCATGATATCCCTATCTACTATGCCTCCTCTTTGGCAAAGAAGTGTATGGCTGTTTATCAGACGTACGTCAATGCCATGAATGACAAAATCCGCAAGCAAATTAACATCAACAATCCATTTGTTTTCAAGCATATTAGTAACCTGAAGGTAAGCTTGAGATGAGGTTGTCCTACAGAAGAAGAAGGGTGACAGAAGAGTTCATATTTGCTGAACAGTTTGCATGTTTAATATCCTAACAGATTGATTAGGTACAGGTTGATACCTGAGTTATCTGCTGTCCCAGGGTTTAGGGGGCTGGTTGAGAGGAGCTTATGCCCCAGTTTTTCTTTCACTGTAGGTTCCTGTGCTTGCAGTTTGCTCCTTATGGGCATCAGCAAGAGGAACTTTCCTGCTAAAGGCACTTTTTATGAGGATGGGGTATAATGTGTGAACCCAGGGCCCTTCTTGTACGTTGTTCAAGGGTGCAGCTGGGCCATCCATCGTTTGAGTTGTGGTAACTGATGTTCTCACCGTGTGTCCGCTCAGAGCATGGATCACTTCGATGATATTGGCCCAAGTGTTGTGATGGCTTCCCCAGGTATGATGCAAAGTGGCTTATCCAGGGAGTTGTTTGAGAGCTGGTGCACAGACAAGAGAAATGGAGTCATTATTGCAGGGTACTGCGTTGAAGGAACGCTCGCCAAGGTGAGTTGCTAACGCACCACAACTTCTTAATAAGAGACTGTTTTCATGTTATGTTGTCAGTAGCAGGTGTCTTTACTTGGATTTGCTGAGAAGATTGTTGTCAGGTACGCATAATTACGTAGTCAAAATTGATTGCTTTTGGCTAGTAGTAATGGAAAGTACAGAATATCTGCATATGGTCATTTCCAGTTATGTTATACAGAATAATCTTTCCTAGGACCAGTTACCTTGTCATCAGAAAGAACAATTTCTCCATCTTTAGACCACTCC
The DNA here is from genome assembly GCA_013399855.1 of Oxyruncus cristatus. Classification (NCBI taxonomy): domain Eukaryota; kingdom Metazoa; phylum Chordata; class Aves; order Passeriformes; family Cotingidae; genus Oxyruncus; species Oxyruncus cristatus. Next base: position 596,440 of record VXAY01002045.1, on the reverse strand, counting down.
ACCATTTGACTTTTTGAGAGGGAAGCCCTAATCCTAATTCTAGGAGTCAATATTAAATCACTAAATCAATATTAAAGCACTATTTGTGTGTCAGAGATCAGGCACGTGTTGTGCCACTGTCTGGTTGTAGAGAATGAAATCCTTCCTTCCAAATTCCAGCAGCTAAACAGGAACCACAGCATCTAGTTTTGCCTTTAGAGATAGAAGTCACACACTTGTTACCATTTCGATGTAAAATTAGAGAGAGATGTACCTGGAAGAAGGATGAACTCCCAGGTCTGCTGAGGATGCACAAGATGAAATGGTGTGTGTTGTGCATGCTTTTCTCATTCGTGAAATTTGAGAGATTTTTTTTTCACTTCCTCACATTTAACATGGCTGCCAGTATTATTTCATTGATTTTTGAAATGTTAAACATTAGTTATATGGTGACTACAGGAGGCTTTCATTTTTTTACTTAAAGTGCTTTTTTTCCCCCTAGCACATCATGTCTGAACCTGAAGAGATCACAACTATGTCAGGACAAAAACTCCCACTGAAGATGTCTGTGGATTACATTTCTTTCTCTGCTCACACAGATTATCAACAAACTAGTGAATTTATCCGGGCCCTGAAGCCTCCACATGTGGTTAAGTATACAAGCTGCCCATTTCTCCAGAGTGGGAGAAAACCAATTCACAGCCTTGAGTCAAGGCAGGGATTGGTGTCTAGCAGTAGCCAGCACTTCTGTGCTTTGGATAATAAAAGGTGGAGATTTTAACCATTTTTCCTCCTGTTAATTTACCAAAGTAAAAATGAACTTGCTCTTGAGTGTTTGCTTGTGAGATGCCTGGGGATGACTTTCCAGGCAGTGCTGTGCTCCATAATCTGTTTCAGCAGTGTTTTATGCAAGTAAGATACAGTATAGGACAACGTTGAGTTGAGGATGCTGGTATTGGAATAATTCAGTGGAATTTGCCCCAAAATAAATAAGAAAACATTGATTGAAGGGATGTAATAGAAAGTGAAAGACAAAAGCAGCACTTGCAGGGAAAAGCATGAACAAGTCATGGGAAGCAGGAGGTGTGAAGGACCAGAATGTGAAAATGGGGACTGGGATCTGAAACAGCGTGCAAGCACAGATAAGAAAGAAAACAAATCATAATAGAAGAAAAGAGGATTTAACTTGGCAAAGAGAAGTGTGACTTGTGAACTGTGAGGCGTCCTCTCTAAATTGCATGTTTATTAAGTTTATCTACACTCAGACACAGAAATGTAAAGCTAACTTAACTATTGTTGTTGAACTTAATATTTGCCTTTGATAATATAACAATGTATGAAAAGTCAAATGGGATCTCTGTAATGCACTCTGCTTGTTTGCTTGTATTCTTCAATACTCAGGGTCTGAAATCTTAACTTCTGAATAATGCAGAGAATTCAGACACACATGGAACTATAATTGAGCCAATGTTTCATACGTTGTGACTTTGTGAATTTGCATTTTTATAAAGATGAGACAGAATATGGCAGTTTTCTTGGATAATTTGTTTACTAAACATGTCTGGTTGAACAAATAGCTTCTGCTAAAAGGAAAACTGTCTTTTCTATAGATTTTAGTTCATGGTGAGCAGAATGAAATGGCCAGATTGAAAGCAGCATTGATACGGGAATATGAGGATAATGATGAAGTTCATATAGAAGTTCATAATCCTAGGAATACTGAAGCTGTGACATTAAACTTCAGAGGAGAAAAACTTGCCAAGGTATGAAATCAATGTTTTCTAATCTGTACAACAGTATTTTCTTCTGGGATAAAAGTTTTTTCTAAGCCTCTATTTTTAATTGATTTCAAATTATGTATGTTTTCCAGGGACTCAAAGTTCAAAGCATGTGAATGTTTTGCGTTTAGTTGTATTTGGGGTTTGGTTTGGGTGTTTTTGTTTTGATTGGGGTTTTCTTTTAGGTTCTTCACTTCAAACTTTTCTTGTGTTACATTGCAGAATGTTTGTGGGTTACTCTGACCTCTTATTTTCAGAGTTAATTTTATACTCTGATTTTTCTGAGAAGTTCATCTCCATAGTTACGTTTAAGCCGTGAATACTTCAGACTGCCTTGTTGCACTGTATGTGTTTTTTCTTTCCAGGTCATGGGATCTTTAGCAGATAAGAAACCAGAGCAAGGACAGAGAATTTCTGGAATCCTAGTTAAAAGAAATTTTAACTATCACATCCTTTCTCCGTGTGACCTCTCCAGTAAGTAAAGACAGTGTTGTGATAAGTAGATAATTGAAATTTACCGTGTCCTTCTTTTGTCATTAAAACACTTAAAATTCGGAGGGTTTTTTTCTGTAATTTTGTATTTGATAAACAGTTAGTGAACGTTTTGGTTTTATTTTGTTTTAGCTTTGGCTAAAGTTCTGAACTGTTGTAGTGAGTAGAAAGGCATTGTTCACTCACGTTTAAAATCTTTTCTTTTCTTTTTGTAATAGAAAAGAAGTGAAATTCCATTTCCCTTCTGGTTACTTAAAACTTCTTCCTCTGCAAGAATATGCATAAAACATGCCAGTGAGAACCAATGAGCACCTCAATCAATAGTCCTGCTAGTTTCTAAAATGTCATTAGTTTTTAGTGTAAAAAGCTACAGAACAGTGAAAATATTTGTGTAAGTCCTCCTGTGCTGTTTATTACTCAAGAAATTGATCTATTCTCAGAACAGAAGAATTAAATGTAGGGTCAGAAGAGCTTGGGGAGAAGCAGTTCTGCTGTCCCAGTTCATCGTTTGCCTCTAATGAGTAGGATAATATAACAAGCTCTTGCTGTTTTCCTAACCACAAATTTATTATTTATCTTATAGTAAATGCTCCACCTTCCTCCTTACAAGTTGTCCTTTTCAGCCCTCTTGTCTTAAATATACCAATGCCATTATTTATCTACAGTGGCAATTTATTTTTTTTAGGAAGTAAATTCAAAGGGATGATTTTTAATACGTACTTTTTAAATTTCTTTCAGATTATACAGACTTGGCCATGAGCACTGTAACACAGACACAAGCCATTCCATACACGGGCCCTTTTAATCTGCTTTATTACCAGCTCCAAAAACTTACTGGTTTGTATTTGGAAAGACGTGCTCATGATTTATAGTGGGCAGCTTTTGAAACAACTTCCAGTCTTCAGAGGTCTTCTGAGCAGAAGTTTCTTTGCCAGTAACTGTTTCATATTTTACAACTTTCATTAGATCATGCAGGTCCTGCCAGATCCAGTTCATAAGTATGACACATCTTTTGGGGGATTCTACTGTGTTCATATTGCAGAATCCTGCATGTGGCAGGATAGAACATAGGCCCATTTTGTCTTCTGTCAGCTCCCAAAGTGAGTGCTCTGATGGAAACTTTATTAATTGATCTTTTTTCTCTAGCCCCAAATAGAATGGTTAATGCTATCCAATTAATAAAAACAAAAGCCATTTAAACCTGCCACTAGGATGATCCCTCATGCACCTGTCCAGCTTTTTTAAAAGTCAGGGGCAGTTCATGTCCTAGTCCCTTAAAGGCACAGGCACTTTGCAGGTTCCTTTCCCACATTTAAAGCTTAGAATTTTATTTTTTTTCTCTAGTGTCAGAACCTAATTCATGTCACTGGTGAAGAGAAAACCCATATTCAGTTGGTGTTCAGGTCTCATAAGCCAAGTGCTACCTGGCACACAAGTGCTTTTGGTTTAAGCTCTATGCTTATGTGAGCAATGGGTTATCCTTAGCAGGGGTAAGAAGAGCTGGTTAATTCTGCAAATGGAGCACTAAATTTCTCATTTGTTTTCTTTCTCATTCATTTACTCACATTACTGTACTAAGCTAGTCAAATGTGAGAATTCAAAATAAGTAAAATGGCCAGTATTAGCTACTCAAAACCCCCAAACAATCCAGAACAAAGAAAATAATATTGTCAGGTAAGGAAAGAGAGTATGTGCTTCCATTATGTGAGCTGCTCTGAGTAGTTGTGGTAACAACAGACAACCCCTCTTATTCTTAAAATTACCTATTTAATGTTAGTTCTGCTTTCAGTACAGTTTTATTATTGTTAACATTTGTTGTCATTTCTTAGGTGATGTAGAAGAAATAGAAATCCAACAAAAACCAGCCCTGAAGGTTTTCAAAAGTATTACTGTGATCCAGGAACCAGGCATGGTAGTCCTTGAGGTGGGCATTAGTGAAGGAGAAAGAAGTATTTTGTTCTCCAGTTTCTGCAAAATAATACCACATAGATGCCATGCAGAATGAAATGTTTTAAGTAGTTTTCTGTTTGATGACAAGTAGAGTGACAGCTGGAGCCAAGTCCCCTTGAGCTGTGGTCCTGTGTGGGTGGTGGGTGTGTGTCGTTTTGATTTAGCCACTGCCAGTTTCTTTTTTTGCCACAACTCATGAGTATAATGGCAAATAGTAATTGGGAATAACGTCTAATGGTGTTCCTTCCTCCTCAAAATAGTTATGGTAATTAATAATCGTTTTGTAAATGTGCTCAGAAACATTCAACAGTTTGAATTTTTCATGGGAAGTTACTGGAATATACCAAGTTAAAAGCAATTAATAATTTGGTATAAAATGTATGACAGTCACTTGAAGCTGGAATTTAGAGAAAAGCAAATAGGAGAATGCAATGAATGTTACATTGTCTTTGTGCTGCATTATTCATTCAGTCCAAATTATAACTTTGTTTTTTTTCTTCTCCCAGTGGGTGGCAAATCCTGCTAATGATATGTATGCAGACACCGTGACAACAGTGATATTGGAAGTTCAGTCAAATCCCAAAATACAGAAAGGTACTAAATTTAGTGTATGCCTATTTAACTGAGGCATTTCTTTTTTTTTTTTGTTGTATTAAGCTTAGGGAGATATAATGCCTTGCAGTAGACTGCAATCCCCTTATTGTACTTATCTCCTTATGAAACTTAGGGAGTAATATTTGCTACTTAAAAACAGAATTACAATTTGGTCTTCATTATTTGTGACATGTTCATTTGTTGAAACTTTCTGTTATGTAGCATCTGGTAGCTGACTGTGGAAAACATGACCTTATTTAAAATAAGTTAATTCTTAATCACTTTAGATTTTTGTGTATAAGCAATCTATGATATCTCATTTGAATATTTCCATTTCTTGTTTGAAAATTGTGATTGCCATTCGTGAGTGGCATTCCTGTGACTACATCAGAGTAAGCTACACAATGCTGAAAAAAGTCAGACTAAATTCACAATTACACTTACGCGGACCCTTTAATCAGTAATATTATTGAATAGTCCTTATTTGGGGTAAAAAGCATTCCAAAGAGTTCTTGAGCTTGTGTATTTTAGAGTGTGTTCACTGGATCACAAGAGATTGACTCAAAATATCTTACGGTATTGTTGCTCAGCTGACCATGTACCTGCTTTTATCTCATAGGATGTAACTGCAAAAGTTACATCTTGCACAGTACATTCAGTTACTGCATCTTATCTAAGGAATAGTAAATTTTTAAGATATTATAAGATATTTTAAGAACACTTGCGTGGTCTTTTGCAATTACAAAGTTCTTCAAATAATTTCTAAGACATTTTAACTACCAGCGTGTTCAATTCTCTGAATTCCTCAGCTGATTTAGAAGTACTGAAAACTAGTTTTTCAGAAGAACTTAAATCAAAAGGTTTTTGTATCCAGCAGTGAAAAAGGTACTAATTTTCACAATTAGCTCTTTCTACGGACTTCTGACTCCTTTAACAATCACATACATAAATAATTATGTTCAAAAGCAAATTATTTGTTTTAAACTACCTCTTAATTTTTATTTCAACCTCTCTATACTGAAACATCTTCCAGGAATGTCTGTGCTTATTATGACTGCTCACATTCGCTGGCCAGTTTTATTTTATGTATTCTCTGCATGTTCCTTGCCTACACAATGTGGTGTTTTCCTGTAATGAGAGAAAATGCAGTGTTTATAAACGAATGGTGAAAGTGGATTATTTTCTCTTTAAAGTAAGGGAAACATGAGAAGTAGTGAGTGTTTACAACAAAGAGCAGAATTAAAAAGTGAGAATGTGGCTTGCAAAGTTTTCTGTTTTAAAATGTGCTAAGTACAGGGAATGTATAATTAAAATATGTGCATTTCCTTGATTCATCTTTTTTTAATATGTTTTCTTTATAAATGTTTAAGCATACATATTTTACATAGCCTTTGGATTGTTTTTCGTGCAAGTCAGTTAGGAACTAGGATGCATCAATTAGTCATTTTTCCCTCCCAGCAAATGTCTGTGAAAGTAAAATTATTTTTTCTTTTCAGCTGCAGTAAACAAAATTTCAAAAAAAATAGATATGGATGTGTATAGGAAGAGAATGGAGATCATGCTTCAGTAAGTTGGTATATACTCCTTTAAAGGAAAATCCTAACTGTTATTCATGTAAATAAAATAATTTTTGTATAATAGAGTTTAAAGAGAGTTATTTTAAAATACTTTTTGCAAATTTACTTCAGTTAATTTATGTGAAGGCCAGGAATTAAGTGAAAAAAGAGGTACAGTAAAAACTTCTCAGGGCCCAGTTATTTCCTCCAGAGCAGATTTTTAAGTTGTCTCCCAAAATTATGCTACAAATGGTTAAGAAAAATAGTTTTTAAACTCTCTTTTAAAACTTACTCTGATGGGTATTCTGTTACTTATGTAGAAATCCTGCCTCTTGAAATCAAAGGAATGCTTCCCTTCTTATGACAGGATTGTTTTGGTAAAATACTTACTGTTGCATGACACCCCCTGTCATAATTTATATTGGTATTTGTCAATTACATCTGAGTAATTAAATAATAGTTGCTGAAAGGAACTCAGCTGATAAAGTGCCTTGGAACCCCAGGATTAATGGAAAAACCTAAGTTTGCTGTTTGGCCACATCTTACACTCATGGATCTTTGCTTTAGGGATATGTTTGGAGAGGATTGTGTGAGTTCCAAAGATGGCTCTGTCTTGTGCATCACAGTTGATGGGAAGACTGCAAACATTTCACTGGAGACTCGGGTACGTAGAGCAAAGCACTTCCTTTTGTGTGCACCGTGTTTGGCAGAGGGGAGTCCCCTGCCTAGCACACAATGTTGCCCAGAATATCATTGGCCCATTTGCTAAGGAAATGTTTTTGTATTTGGTATCAAAACACAGTGTTCTTAATTAAAAAAATGTTAGCAATGTTTATGCAGCAAATACAGTAAATCTGAAAGAAAACCCAGTATTTTCCAGCAGCTCTCTAATTGTATGAATAAAGAAAGATTGTAAAGGAGAAACTGAGTTAACCGACAATTTTTTTAGAAAATGCTTTTAAAGCACAGGCTCTGGTCTGAATAACTGAACAATCACAGAGTAGGAATGATGTTAATTTTTTTTTTTTTCTCATTTTGAATGTTGATTAACTTGCATGTTTGGGGTGAGCCTCTTTCTCTGGGAAGATTTGTTTTACTAATAAATTAAGGCCTTTGGAGTTTTATTTTGCCGTAAATGTTATCGTGGATTTGCCAGCATCAGTGTGGAGACTCCTGAGTACAGGTGCCTGTACCTCTGTGATCAGTGTGTGTGTTTTGCAGTATCAACCTCCTACAGTGTGAGTGAATTCACAGATAAAGCAAAATCTCCATGGACTGAACCTTATGCGATTTCATTTAATTTTTAATTAAATGTGGTATACAGAAATTAAAGCATTTTAAATAGTGGTTTTGAAACAAGTTATTAGTCAGACATAAGACTCAAGATTAAGCTTCTTGTTCCTCAGCAGAATTTGCCTTTTCTGGACTGCTCTAAATGCTGTCAGACCACTGAAAAACATACAGTTCCACTTTCGATAATTTTCATTACTACTTTTTCCTTTCCCTTTATGAGCATTCTTCAAGTGCTGCAAAGGAGCGTGAAGTGCCCATCGTTCTAACATTGTTCTTTTTTTGTTCCCAGACAGTTGACTGTGAGCCAGGAAGTGAAGATGATGAATCCCTTCGTGAAATGGTGGAACTGGCTGCACAGAGGCTTTATGATGCCCTCAGCCCAGTATGCTGACCTCTGTAGATACCTAGGATGCTAAAAAAAAAAAAATCTTTTAAATGTTCAATTTATTTGGACTTTTTTTTTAAGAGTAAATAAAAAGTTTTTTCTTCATTAAGTCAAACGTATCAGCTCTGTGAATACGAAACTGCTGAGTTATTTCAGATAATGGATCAGCGACTCATACCAACTGTATTTGTGCATATAGGTCTAATTAAATCAGGCAAAGTGTGTTTATGTTCTTTTATGTGCAGATACAAGAAATTAGAAAAAATTCTTAATACAGGATTACAAAAATCAAATAGGATATTTTTGAATATTAACAACCAGTTGGAGGATAAATCGGATGGATTGAGTTTGCATATGCTCAGAATCAAGCTTGTATATAATTTTATTCCTGTCAAGGAAGCAATTGCCTGCATGCTTGTATCTGCTTGAGGTCAAAGGGGTCTTGAACACATTTAAAATGGAATGCTTACTGGGGTTAACTGGAGCTCTAAAAACTCTTGTGTGCTGGCATTGCCATTAAGTGGAGAAGAGGAAGAGAACCAGCCTCAGGTGAAGTGGGTGCTCGTGACCTGTGACAGCCTCTCGTGCCCTGAGCGCTCCTGTCCCTGACAGTCAGAAACTGGCTCTTCCTGGGAAGAGTGACATGGTGTACCAGAACCTACAGGACCTGCAGGACGCAGAGGAGAATTCCAAATACAGTGTGATATTCCTGAGGTAGCTGGGGTTGTGGCCAAACCGTAAGTCATGCTGAAAAATGCCCACAGAAAGTGACTTTAGAGTCAAAAGAGACAAAAGAACTAAATGTTTATCTTGTACGCACAGCTTTTTTCTTTCCTCCTTTTTTCAGCTGATTAAAATGGCACTTAATAATCTTCACAGCTGTATTAGTATTCCCAGAATTAGTGTATTAGTATTAGCAGAATTAGCAGCAGCTTTCCCCCCCTCTTCGTGTTGGTGGGTCATTAAGACTATGAAGTCTTTTAAATTAGATAATTGCGTTTTCTTAAAAAGGAAGTGTCTCTTTGGAGGAGATAAAAATCTTAAAATCACACGTTCTGAACGTGCTTTCAGCCAGCACAAAGGGCGGGGGGATCTGTCCCCGGCTGCCCCTCTTCGCGCAGCTCCATCGACGAGCCTTTTAACGTGGGGAGGGGCGCGATGAAACCTTCAGGGGGGAGCTGGGAGCTGAACCCGGTTTCGAAGCTGAACCGGGGCCTGCCCCGGCGCTGCCGCCCCGTTTCCCGCCTCAGGAAGCGGCGAGGCCTCCTCCCCTCGCCCGCTCCCGGCGGACGTCCGGGCGCGGCCATGGCGCTGGCGGAGGCGGGAGCCCGCGGGCGGCTCCTGCGCTGGCCCCGCGTCCTCCTCTTCGGAGACTCCATCACTGAGGTAGCGGCTCCCTCCGGCCCTGGCTCCCCAATTCCCGGGTGGAGCTCCGTGGCCATCCCTGTTCCTCGTACCGGGGCCGGCAGCCCGGAAGCATCCCGGCGTTGCCCTGAGCGCCGGTGCCAAGCGCGGGGCTTGGGTTCGTTTATAAGGGAAAGCAGGACACGGTCCCTTGGGACTGCGGTCACAACCCTGTTAGAGCTGCCGTGAGGGCGTTCCGGGAGCCGTCACGCCCGGTGGGCGTCTATGAGATTTAGAGCCGATTCGCAGAAATTCTCGAGGTCCCTACGTTAGAATAGCGATGTGGTGAAGCTGTAGCTTGTGGCATTTCGGTGCCAGGGGCGTTTTCCAGGCCGGGAGCCCCACGTGGTGTCTGTACAGCCGCTGCTTGCCCTGCCCCGGCTCCCGGTGCATCCCGGCTCTGCGGCTCTCTGTGTCCTGCTCGCCCAGCCCGGAGACACGTTCTGTGCTGATGTGACTGGACCACGGCCTGCTGAACGTCTCCTTTGAGGCAACATCAGCTTTTTAGTGTTGCTTTTGGGTCCCTGCCTTCTGCATGGTGGAGGGGGTCACTGAGCTGCTCTGAAAATAGACTTGGCCAGCGACAAAAGTTATCTTTAATGGGAGATCGGTGTCTAAACCGACTCACTGTGCAGAACTGTAGCAGGGAGGGTGGTGCAGCAGTGGGAATAAGGAGAAGGGGTTCATTTTTACTCTGCTGTAAGAGATAGGCATCGCACTGCACTCTAATGCAGCATGCAGAGAGGGGAGTTTTGAGAGGTGCTCTCCTGAACGAAAGCACAGTGAAACGGTCTTAGAAATAAAGTAGAAAAATATTACAAACAAAACAACCCCTCGGTGGCCCAAATGAGACTACAGCCTGGCAGCAGTCGATTTTGAAGGGACTGCAGGGTCAGTCCCACGTTGCCTCGGGTGCCAGTGATGTGTCTGGGTAAGACCGGCACTGTTTGACCTCGGAGGCACCGGGCAGGGAGGGAGTAAGGAGGGAGTAAGCGCTGCTGCAGCAGTGCCGGAGGCCATGCACGGGAAAAGCTTTTGAGGAGGGAAGGGGCCAGTGGTGGGGCTGACCTCTGGAGGAGCAAGTTCTAACCATTTTCCTTGCTTTCAGTACTCCTTCCAGGAAAACGGCTGGGGGGCATACCTTGCTGACAGACTGGTCAGGTGAGAGCTTGAATTTCAAAAGTAATTTCTAGCATGCAGAAAGTCATGCAACTTTTGTAAATGAAAACCAACACAAGTTAATATTTAATGCATATTTATTTATTAACATTTATTTATTCAGCAAAGTGGAACTACTGTGGTGGCAGCATACCCAGTACTGGTGGAAATAATCATTGGGTGTTTCTATTCAAGCTTAAGTGGAAAGAAAAAACTCCTTAGTGATTATCAGGATTGTTGTTCTGGTTCCATAGTGTGACAGGTAAATACTAAATGTGCTATCGGTGTGTACACTTTCAAAGCATGATCCCACTGAGAACTCCCGTGACATCTCATTTTTCCTGAAAGGGATGGAGGCAGATATCCTGAAAGAATGGTTCAGAGCATCCCAAGATGTGTTCTGGTGGACAGAGGAGGGATATTGTTTTTGATATGCTTCTCTGTTTCAGAAAATGTGATGTTGTGAACCGTGGGATCTCGGGGTACAACACCAGATGGGCTAAATTGATTCTTCCAAGACTGATCACTGAAAGTACTAGTGCTGACAGTATTGTTGCCATTACTATTTTCTTTGGAGCTAATGACAGTGCTTTGAAAGGTAGGGTAGCTTTCTTTTTGTCCTCTTCTCTTCCATGACCTCATCTCTTAAGACAGTTTTACAGTTTATCAGAAAAGGCAAAACATTTTATAGGTTTTTCCTTCCACTTCTCTGGGAACTAGTTTCTTTCTTTTCATTTATACAGTGGATGGGTTTCAGTCTTTTTTTTTTTTTTTTTTTTTTTTTTTTTTTTTTTTTTTTTTTTTTTTAAACCATGCGGTGCCTTCTGTTTCCCTCCCTCTCACCAAGTTTTAGTATTAAAAAAGTAAATTTCAGGGTGCTCAAGAATTAGTTGTATAGCGGTCACTTAAGACTGTAGTTGGGCGTTCAGCTGTTTTTTCTGTCTTTAAAAGAGTTTGAGTCCTTTGCAGATGAGCTGAGGAAATGAGGGAAAGTAGCATTTGGACTCTCTTTCAGATAAGCACACAGAGCTAGTCTAATCAAAATGATAACATCAGTGCAGAAAGGACTGACTGCATGTCTGTAGGACTTTCCAAAATTTTCTCTGCATTCCAGAGAGTTAAAAATCTTAGGTCTTGGTTCAGGTGAGGTTTGAGGTGATGATGTGATCTAAGTTACGGAGTTGTAAGAAAAAACATCTTGAAAAGAAAAGGTGTTTTTTTCCCCTTTGCCTTATTTGTATTAGTTGGAGTGCTGTGTTTAAAGTTTTGATTTGTCTCCTTTGGATATTGAGAAGCAGCATTTTCCTACCACACCTCCTGAATCCATGGTTGAGGTGAGCTGCATGTTGGGAATGAGCGTCCACAGTCATATGCTGTGTGAAAGTCCCAATATGTTGTGTAATAAACCTGTACACATAATAAATAAACCTGTAAGCATCTCAACACCACTAATGCATGTGCTCCACCCTCACAGATCTCAATCCTAAGCAACACGTTCCTTTGGAGGAATATGCTGCGAACCTAAAGAGCATGATACAGTATCTGAAGTCAGTAGACATTACTGAAGACAGGATTATTTTGATAACACCACCACCTCTTCAGGAATCAGCTTGGGAAAAGGCGTGTCTTGCCAAAGGTAAATGAATGATGTGGATGGGCAGAATTTCTGCAATTTACTGACAGAGAGTAAGTTACTGATGCCAGGTTGGCAAATGATTTCCTTTGTGCTTGTGCCAGATTGCAGCCGTGTTCTCAGAGGTGATGGAAAAGCACTGCTGGCTGTTTTGCTAAACAACTTTTGGATAAGCTTGTGCAGTAACTACCAACTAATTACTAACATCCTCTCTGAAGTGTTGATTGATCTGTTCATGCACAGAAGTGACAGAGGTGGCTGTCCTCTAAGAACGTGTGTTTTGACAAGATGTCCTAGGCAGATTACATTGTGTCCCAGCAGCTTCCAAAACAATATAAATAATGGAAGATATTTTGGCATTTTGTGCCTTAGAAAGCTTTATACTAGTCACAGCAGATTTCGTATCTGTTTAGATAAGCAGTAATATCCTAGCCAGTTTTATTTTGATTTAAAAAAAAAAAACAACAAAACCAGATAATTCTAAGGATGCTAGTAAAAGTACCTGAAAAAGAAGAAAAAGGTGGTTAAATGATTTCCTAACTCTAAAATTAGAGTTCAAGCTAACTCTAAAATTAGAGACATAACAGCATTGCTTACTTCGTGCTACTGAGTTGGTGGAAATTGCCATAATCCCACTGACTCCACTGACAGTGTTGTCTTTTCTGTTGGGACAGCTGGTCCAGTTCTTGCTCATTTATAAAAGACTTTTGAGTTAGGTCAGGCTAATACAGAGCTGTCACCTTAGTGGCAGGGTTTTCTGTAATTTAGGTGGTGTTGCATATCCTGAGTTGTGTTTTCAGTCAAAGCAGTAACACTCTGAAGATGACTTCATGTTTAAACTGCATTAAATTAGACAATATGCTTGTCTGACTTTGCATTGGAAGGCTTTGATGTGATATCATGTGAGCACACCTCAAATGCTGCTTCTCTGGCTCCCAGCTATCAAGGAGCACTTATAAAATGCTAATCCATTTTTATCTTAAAGCTGTTCTTTTTATGGGGTAGGGAGGGAGGAAGCTCATTTACAGCATTGAATCTCCCAGCATCTGTCTAAAAGAGGTTGCTGTCCAGGGATGAACAGAAGACAGGGTGACCTCAGACTGTGGACCACAGGTGGAGTATTGTGGGCACAGTGAGCAGCAGTATCAGACCACCTGCCCTCCAGTATCCAGGAGAAATGTTCTGCCTGTTTCTAGTTTTGTCAGATAGATATCAGAGCAAAAGAGAGATTGGAAGCAGGAGGATGGTGATGTACACAGGAGCATTCATCCTTGTGTAAGAAGAAGCATGGAAAGAAACTCTGTCTCCCACAGCACTTGCATTTGCAAGCTGAGTCAAACCCCTGCTGAAGTCAGGGCTGCTCTTTGTCAGCTGTGTAGCCATTGCAGAAGGCAAGTGGGTTGGTCTGGCTTTGCTAAATTTATGTTGATTGTTCCTTCTTGTCCTTTATGTGCTTGGAAGTAATCCCAGCATCCCTCCCAGCACTGGGGGGAGGCTGAGTGATTAACAATTTCCCATGTATTTTTTCTTGCCTTTCTTAAAAATGAGTGAAGTGTTAACCTTCATCCAGTCACCATGGGTCTCCTGTTAGCCATGAATTTTTGTAGGTGGTGGACATTGACTCACCGGTACAACAAGCAGCTCCTTCAGGTCAGTCCCACACACCCAGATGCATCTGATGTCTCTGGGTATCCCATTGTCTCTGGGTGTCATTGCTTCCCACTGTTGACAGTCCTCCTTTCCAAGCTGGGTGGGTAGTGCAGGTCCGGGTAGACCACTGAGTTGCCTCCGTGGTCCCTCAGGAGATGTCCATATTCCCTGAGTTTTCTTTGGCTGCTGCTCTTTGCTTTCAGACCCTGCACGTGCTCCTGCAGAGCTGCACATTGAGAGCAGGTGTGTGTTTGTGTGCTTCCAGGAGGAAAGAGAAGATAAAACGGTTGAGAAATAATCCTAATGATGAAAGAAAAGGCAAAGGGAGAATAAGAAATTATCAGCTCTGTTAGATTAGAAGTCAGAGAGAGGGAGAGAGATGGGACTGCAAGGCCTCACCAGGGAGGTCAGGTTGTGTTCAGTACAGGGAATGTGGCAGCAAAGAGAGCTCTCTGTGGTGGAGGCTGAATGAGCTGAAAGGCCACTCAGTCTGTCGGAGAGGTGAGCCAGGAAGAAAGCTGAGAAGAGCCAGAGTTAGGACACAATGGAACAGTGAGGCTGCCAGAGATATTTTTACCATGAAAAGAAATGATGGGAAGAAAGAGGTGTCAGTATGAAGAAGTGGAAATCATCAGAGGCAAGGAGAGAGTAGAGTAAGGGTAGGTCCCATTAAAAAACTCCCCAACATAACATGGTGATATCCTGCCCCAAAGCTTCCCTGTGGTCTGTGCAGAACTGCTGGCTTAGAGCACTGGCACTGAGCACATACTGAAGGTCCAGCTCCCGATGTCACTGAGTGCACAGATGCAGCAGCTGTGAGGGCTGGTGAAGCTTTGGACCCAAATGTGCTCCACTCTCACCAGCGTGTTGCAGCTGCAGCAAGGAGCTGTTAAATGTGGGAAGTCAGCCAAAAAAGCAGGAGCTGAACTTGTAAATGGATTTACATTTAGTTTACTGTTCTGCCTGCTGTTAGCAGGTATATGAAGAGTTCTAAATCTGTGCACTGATTTCGCCTGAAGATTGCCAGAGGTGAAAGCTGTGAGCAGTACAGATGTAAGAGTCATGCTGTGTGCTTGGTGCTGTTGCCTCGCACCTGTTGCACATTTCTTAACAAGAGTCATTTTCAAGTTACTCAAAAACAAAAGGTGCCCTGAAAGGCACACAAGCTTTACTTCAAGCCACTTCCTTGCAGTGCTTTGGATTTAGTTTGTAATTGGTTATGTCTGCTGGTTTAACAAATTGTGGCACAGAAGGCTGAAATCAAACGGTACCAGTCGCGGTTGCGAGATGTTCTCTTTGTTTCTGGTTGGTAGGTGACAAACTAAACCGCAGCAATGCCACCACCGGGCAGTACGCCCAGGCCTGTGTGCAGGTCGCCAAGGACTGCGGGACGGACGTGCTCGACCTCTGGACACTGATGCAAAAGAATCAGGTGTGATGCAATGAGAAAAGATTTGACATTGGCATGAGTTGTGAAATGCACTGTTTAGCACAGAGAAACTGGTGGTGCCGCGTTAACACTGACATAATACAAAAATATCCAAGTTACACTTCGGGGAAGGAAAAGAGTGATCCAGAATGCTTCATGGTGGGCGATGAGAAATAAAGCTTAATATGGCCTGGCCATGATACTTGGTTAGCAGATGTCCCCTGAGCATTACATGTAAATAACCTTTTCCTTGGACTTGAATCATGGAATAGATTGAACATCACTCAGTCTTTTCCTGATGAGTAGCAGTGACTTCAGCCATCAAACATGCTCTTAAATATTTTAGCACAAATGTTGAATAATAAAACCAGTATATATATAAAGCAGCTGGCTTTGAAGAATTACTCCAGACCTTCTCTTTGCAACTAGCAAATACACTAATACATGTTTTTGACCTCCCCTGTAGGATTTCTCTTCCTATTTGTCTGATGGTCTTCATTTATCACCAAAAGGCAGCAGCTTTCTGGCAGCTCAGCTTTGGTCACGCCTGGAAAACAAAGTGTCTGCTCTTCCTTCACTACTTCCTTACTGGCGTGACGTGGACCACACGAACCCCGAGGCCAGTCTGCTGTGAGATCCCTGCAGTGAGGAGCCAAGGCAGCCACGCCAGACGCAGCAATGTCCTGCAAACTGTGTCCTCAGGGAATGGGGGATGAGGGGAGCCCCGTCAATGCTCTTCTGTGTCACCTTCTCTTAGTCCGTGGGAGAATAAAGATGAGACCACTTAGGGTGTGTTCTGGGGTGTTCGTGCTGCTGGTGCCAGGGATGAGCAGCTCTTTCCTTGGAACACTCGGAGGAAACTGATTGTCTCAGCTGCTCTGTGGCCAAGGGACAGAGGCTTCCCTGAGCAGTTCCTGGCCTGAGCTTTGGGGACTGCGCTTTGATTAATACCATCTACTTGCCTGAAACACTTAGGAGCTGATAAGAGGCAGTAGCATGGAGTTTGTCAAGAAGCATTGTCAGTCCAGATTAATTTATTTGGATGTAAGACGGCAGGAAAAGCAGTGCCCTGAGCTTTACTGAGGGTTTGATAGTGATACAGTGTCATTAAAAGCAGGGGTTTTAAAGTTCAAGTTACTTCAGTACCCAGCAGCAGCTTTACACTTGGCACTTGTGTATAAGCACAGATTTCAAAGCAGTGCATGTTTTTGGATAGTATAAAACTGGTGATGTACCAGCTTGGAAGAATTACTTGAAAGGCTCAGCAGCTCTGCTGACAAAGCTGCACCATACGTCATTTGCCATTAAGTTAAGGAGACCTTTCAGGTGAGCTTTGGGATTCATCCATGATTTAAGAACTGATGTAACAGATGAATACTGTAGACTTTGCATAGTTTTTAACCAAGAGAACACAAACTACAAAACTGCCTTTACAAAATGGAAAAAAAAAAAAAATTGCCTAGAAAGCCAGATAGCAACAAAAATGAGGACAGTGCATAAAAATCAAATAGTTTATCGTTGCAAATAAAATCCATCCATAAGTCTTAAAAGGTTGGCACAGAAGAGGTGTTTATCATGCATTTATTATTTATTTATTGAGTGAGACAGAGACTGATGAGAGGATCTCATGATGTCCTGCACTGTTAGTGCCATGAGGCTGCCTTTGCTTCATTAAATAACTAGGACAGGTTGGCCGAAATGTATCATCTACTATGTAATAGTTTTATAAACTGGAGCATAAGTAGTTAGTTGTCATGTGCCTGAAGCCAGACCAGAAGCTAGTTGGATTTATAAATATTTATGAGTATTAAAGAGGACTGTCTGTAATAAATGCTTACAGTAAAAACTGTCTGAACAGTGAAAGCAGCTCCCTGTGGGAAGCTGTGAATCTTCCTGCCTTAGATGTTACAAAGCAGCCATGCAAATACCTCTTTCAGTTTCTGGAATCCAGCTCAGAGTGGGGCTGGATTCAGTGATTTCCAAGGCCTGCTCCAACCCTGTATTTTTGTGCTCCCAAGCACCTGCCACTGCCTTTCCACTGGGATGGAAAGACCTTTGTGCTGAGAACATGTACTTACAGATTTTTCTATCTGAAAAGGCATTTGAGCACACTCCCATACCTTAGGCATTAACTTCACCATCTGAACTGATGATAATCCACAGGATACGTGGCAAGACCAACTCCCTAGAAAGCAGCAAGCAGGGCAGGCCTTGGGATGCAAGTCTGTACCAGAGATGCTCTGGGTCTGGCCTTCACAGCAGCTGAGTTTCAGAAAGGAGCAGTTAGAAATGCCTGGCTGCATGGCACACTTTTCACTCAGAGTGTGACAGGTGAAGAATGGAGATCTTTTAGAAAAGGACTGCACAGAGATAGCTCTCGTCTAACTGTTTGGTTTTTTTTTTTAATATAAAAAGGTTTTATTTTGTTGGGAATTAAATTAACTCCTCACACATGTACTTTGCACTGAATCAAAAAAAAGAAAACCCAAACAAAAAACAAACAACCCCAAACAAAGTTCAAACCCAGTATATAAAACACAATAACTAGTCAGGTAGGAATACCATAAGGCACACGTTCAAGTATTAGTGTAACAAGTATCCTTTGGGTGGGGAGGAGTGGGGGCATTCACACAACCTTCCAGCACAGGTTTGGTTCCTTTCCCTCATGTTTAAAACACAGGCTCACTGCAGCCGTGGTTCCCCTGTGGCTGAGTCCAGGCTTGTAACAGTTAAACAGTTCTGCCCTTGGTCACCTTCTGTCAGTTTTATCAGTAGATTATTGTGGGAGAAAACAGATGCATCAGGACAGTTGCTCTGTGACTCCACTGTGTCAGTCCAGCTGCTACTAAGCTAAAACAATGCTCACATGGCAGTCCCAGCTCACCTGGCTGCAGGTGTACAGAGGACACCATCCAAGTTCCAAATTTTAACATCGTATTTTGCTAGCTGTGTGAGAATATGAACTCACAAAGTCTCCTCCTTAGACATACCCTGCAAGTTTTAACAAAGGTTTCTGCGTTTCTTTACTAAATTCACAATTGTTTTTAAACAAATGCCTCCCTTGCAATTGAGTGATTTTTTCCCCTCCCTTGTTCAGGCAGTAGGAGCTTCCAAAGGCCACACAGACCACAGAAAACAGAGGCAGCCATTTAACATTCCAACAACAGTGTTGCCTATTTCAAAATAACATTGGGAGAAACATTTCTGCACCAAAACAGCTGCTGGAAACAGCATTTTAAAACGTCATCACCTGCATAAATGATTTCTCCCCTTACACTTCTTTCTCCTACCAGACACCTGTGACACACAAACTCTTAGTGCAGAGGGGGAAGCTCCCAATAAAAGCCACAAAGACAACCTCAGCGCTGAGGCAAAAGGGTATCATGCTAGAGGAGCATTTCCCATTCACTGTATAAGGTTTAACTGCTTCTGTGATCCTTTTATTTATTCAGAAGCTGTGTATCTTAAGCTTTACTCTGATTATGCATTTCATTGAATGCTGCAAGATTGTATTTCTATCTGTTTCATTACTTTTATTCTGTTCTCAAGGCATTTTCTTAGGCTTTTGCTTACATGTACCTTTTGCTAAATGGTCTACTCTATATGGAACATACTGCAGTGTTTTCATTTTGGTTTTAAAAGCCCCTTAATTTTGTCTATCAGTGCTGTCAGACTACAAAATATTAAATTATAAAAAAGGCTGATATACACAATCCAATATCCATCAGGATACTTGGTTTTGCACCACAGGTTGAAGGAAATGTTAAAGGTCAAGGAAACAGAAGAACAAATCCAAAAAGCTTCAAAAAATGAGCCATTTCTAGTTTGGATTTTCCTTTTTAAAAGATACAATGCTCTAATAAATGTAATTTAAGGAAGGTCATACACATGACCAGCATCTGCAGTAGGTCACTTCCTTATTCTCCCACTCCCTCACAAAAATATATATACATATATTTATATTTATAGAAATGAAATGGTTTTAGATCCTTATTTTGCAGACACAGGTTGTACATTTGGAAGGCAGCAAGACACTAGCATTCTGTTTCTTTGCTGTCCACCCGGTTCTGGCGCTGCAGTTTAAAGGACGAAGCTTTCTCACTCCTAATGACAGGGTGGTCTGTCAAGTCCTCAAAAGATTTGGCGGCCGAGCTGCTATTTGGGAAAGGGTCCTTCTCAAAGGCATCCTCGTCGATGTGGGAGTCGGTGCTGGGGTCCTCCTGGATGGTGTCCATCCTTTGGTGGTCCTGTTTGGGCGCCGCGGCCACGGCGGGAGCGGCCGTGAGGGGCTGCAGCGGCTGGTGCCGGCTCGTCGACTGCGCCGTGGGGAAGGGCTTGATGATCCGAACGGAGGCAGAGTCCAGGCTGCTGAGCATCTCCACGTTCTGCAAGACACAAGCAGTCTTTTCACTGGAAAAAAACCCACCAGGACCTAGTCCAGGGTTCAGGTTTTGCGTTCTTTTTCAAAGGGAGGAGGCACCTTCTGAGGAGCACCTGCACTCCTGCTTAAAGGCTACCACATCACCCCTCCAGTCCCTGAAGGGCTAACACATCCCCATTTTATTTCTGCTTCCTTCTCTGTATAAACCACCACAGCCTCACTGGGACAGAGCTGACTCGGCCCTGTCTCCTCCAGGCCCAACACTGCTTTGGCAAAAACCAAGGACTAGAAATGCAGGGTCAAGCCAGATAACACAGAACTCAGTGCAGGGAAACAGTCCAAGGTACAGCTTATTCCACTCCTCCAACCTGGAGAGTTCCTGGCTTCACGTACAAGAAGCTGCCCTGAACACAGGGTCAAAGACTGGAAGGACCAGTATCATCACAACCAAATTCTGCAACCCAGATTAAGATAAAAGTGCATTGATTTCTGCTACTTTTTGAGCATGGTTTGGAAAATATCTAGAGATTTCTAGGCATAACAAAATCCCCATGGACATCAGCAAATGCTAATACTGAGCAGTTTACCTGCTACCAGTACTGTATTTCCCAACTGCTCCATCCTCAGCAGATCCAAAAGACTGTCCAAAAGATCTGTTTGCTGGTGCAAGGAGCCCATTAACTACATGTGTGCTCTCTCTCTACACCTGCTTCTGGAATTTTTGTGATTGAATGCACGTAAAAAGCTCTAAGGTGACTTTTCTCATGGCATTCAGGACCAGCTATGGGGCACTGAAACTAAGATCACCTTCAATTCTGTCAGGGTAGATGACAGAGGCAGTCTGCCTCAGTGGTCTCTGACTTCAGTATGCTTCCTTCAATGGTTGTACAAGGAAGAGCTCTGCAAGGCATTTTTTTCCCCTCCCCTTAGAATATGACATTACCTTAACTGAATGTTTCAATTATTAATAAGAATTGGGTTGTCAAAGCACAGGAAAGGATACCCAAAAATCTATGTCAGAAGGTGCCCTGTGCTGGACCACAATTAAAATTTATCTTGGCACTTTTTTGCTTTTCCCCTCTCCAAGCTCAGCATCTGCAAGGTGGGAAGTGTCACGGACAAGCCCCTTGAGTAACTGGAAGGCATGTCTGGTCCCTAGAAGCTGCCCCCTACAAACAGCCATTCTGCAGCAAAGACAGGGCATTTTGCAGAGATTTTGGAGCCTCGTGGTTCACTGACACCACTTGGCTGGGAACAGGCAGCCTGTGGCTGAAGCTGCCAAGCGACCTGTGCCGGGAGGATGCCGCATGCGGTGCTCCGCGGAGCAGAGCGGCTTCCTGCCCCGGGAGCCGCGGCTGCTGCCAGAGAGCTGCTCTGGCAACAAGGCACAGCTCTGACAGGAAGGAAGAATCGAGCCCACCAAGCTGCAGTGCTTGATATAGGGAACACAGGCTTGTTCAGAAATGGCTTCCCCTCAGACTGATCCACCCTCTGCAGCGCAAGCCTCTGGGTGTCTCTGTTATCACTCCTTTAACAAATCCCAAGCAGACACCCAAGGTTCAGGTTTTCCAGTACACGTTGGAGAGCTTTCTGTCAGTTCAGGTTCAGACAGCAACTTACACTGGGGCAAAACAGGGACTTTGTGTTCTCCTCGTACTGCTTGTCCAATTTCTTGTCCTATTGGAAAACAAACAAAAGCAAATCAAAACACGCAAACACAAAATAAGAAAGTCAATTTCCCAATGGCAAAGTCCCTGTCCCCTTCGTTTTCTGCGGGGACACAGCACTGTGTGGGGTTCTTTTCCCTTCCCTTACATCTCATGCCTTCCTATCTATCCCAGGACTGCTTGTGGGTGCAGCACTCCTCTTCTCTAAACCCACACTGCTGATGGTAGCATGCCACATGCCCATGATTCCAGTTGTCAAAAGCTCTCCCTTTTTCTTTACCCATCCACCCAAGCTCAACCAAGACCACTTCCCACTCTAGGTCTTCCCTCAAAATATGGGTGTCTTATTTCTTCACAGGGCTTTAGAAAACTCCAACTGTAATGATAAAATTACCAAAATTATACTTGGGTAGAATTCAAGAGGCAGAGAAAGAAAATCTGCCTGGGAAAGAACAAGAAGGGCTCCAGGGAATAGTCATGGGAGCACAGGGTCTGCCAGGGCCTGGCAGAGTTTAGCAGGATTTTCGCCTACTGAAGGAGCAATAAGCCTTACATATGCTGGATTTCCCCACAGGGTTTACTAAAGGCTTCCCATTGCTTTCTCCCACAGACTGTGGATCCACAGACATCTGCCATTTCATGCATGAAGGGAACACTTCTCACAGCAAAATCTAACAGAACAGTCATCTTAAAGACAGCTTACTCACCACACAGTGCACAAGGATGCTGAGAGGAATCCAAAACAGTAAGGAGAAGACAAGCACAGAGCCCACTATATTATCCGCTAGGAATTTCCCTGTGAAACCAGTTCAAATCTGTCAGTTACTTACCAAATACTGTTTCATGAACATACACATCTATCCCCAATCTACATCTACTGCTCAGCAAGTGAAGCCTCAGAACTGCTCAGAGAAGCACAGGTTGCAGGAGTAGGCAAAGATAAAATTATAACATTTTCTAAACATATATAATATGTTAACTATAACAGTTTTTTTTTTTCTTCTGTTGTACTCTGATGAGAAATGCTGTCAGGCTGTAACATGTAATATGAGTTGCTTTGGAGCAGCCTACACTGAGTGAGCCAAGCTGCCCCTCTCAGTTGTACAAGACACACTGTGAGTCCATCACCCAATTCTGATGCAACAGTCACGTGATAACTACCTGTCTCCCCAGACTAAATATTTGAATGCCAAAGATTCACAGACTGCCTCTATCCAAGTAGGCTCAATAGCTTTAGCAATTATCTAGGAAACAATTTTTTTGTCCCTGGAGTTTAAGACTGAAAAGCCCCAAGCCCAGTTAATTGCACTGTGGAGGCACAGTGTCACTGTGAGCACATGCAGTTACCACTCACTACACAGCACTGGCTAATTAACGGGGGTTTGTCTGGTTCCAGTAACACAGAGCGAGACACCAGGGGTGACACCGGGGGTGAGGTGACACCTGCCTGGATTGCACGGTGGGGATCAAGACCAAGGGGGGCCCCTCACAGCAACTCAGCACAGGCACACAGCTTGAGGTGCGTGACCTCAGTGGTTTTTTTAAATGACAGAAAAAGGAAGTGTTTCCCCTCCCAGTGTGTTGACATTTAAATCCCACTGAGAGGCCCACTTTGTACCATGCTGAATCTAGCTGACCGCTAAAGAGACTGTCTTACTTCCTTTTCTCTAACTGACCTACTTCTTGGTATTCAGACAAGAAGCTATCACTTCCCTCACGAGCTTGCAGGATGCCCAGATAGAGAATAACAGAGTGGAAATATGCAAAATGATCCCCCAACCCTTCAGCTTTGAAAAGCAAGTTCAGTATTGTCAAACTTCAGGCAAAAATACATTTAGACATATCACAAACACAGCTACTGGCTGCCCTTGTACACGGGTGAATAAAACCAGCCAGCTAACTCCCTCTGAGGCTTTAGAGATTTGTGTCATGAACTCAAAAACCCCCAAGGGATATGGTTATGTATCTTACCAAAAGTATTGATGCTGAGTTGGTCGATGAAATCCCAAAATCGTTCAATCACATCCTGTACTTGCTTCTCACATTTGCCCTGCAAAAGTAACAAAATGATCTTACGCTACCTAAGCATTAACTACTGCCTTCTTGGTAAGGGAAGGAGATACAAGCGTGGTAATGAAATGAGACCTACAGACTCAGCAGGACTTGACTTGCATTCTGAATACACATTTACACTCATGCCCAATAGCAGCAGTCCATTTTTACTGCCTTTATTTTTGGTAAAACGGTTTCAATTTGATTGCTGCTTGAAACAGATGAAGTTTTAAAGTCTGAAATGTGCAAAACCCCACCTTTGGCCCACGTTAGGGGATGTGAAACTGAAGTTTCTATAGAGACGTAAGCACTGGAAGCCTCAGATGCCATTACCCCTGGAGAAGGCTGCAGCTCTCAGGAGCTCACAGTTACAGACAGACTCACTGCCAGATTTGGCTGTGCTGGTTTAACACAGTAGATCATTGGTCTTCCAGTTCTGCCAGCGGAAGGGCTGGGACACGCCCTCCCAAATTCACTTCTGCTCACACCCAGTTTAGCTCCAACCAATAGTCGCAGGTGACGCGACTGTGCAGCTGTGCCACAGAAAAGGCCACTGAGTGCCAGAAACCCACCAGTCTCCCTGCCATGGGCTCACTGCCCCTTCTAGATACTGCCAGGTGGATTTTCGTGTGATTGCTAGCTGACCTGAATGATTTAGAGTCCAAAATTACGCTAATTGGGCTAATGTGAACAACTGTAAAGGCAAGTGCTGCAAACCTAGCCAAGCTTCTGGCAGTGCTCATTCACCCACTTCGCAAGGACCGCCAGCTGGCTGAGCTGTAGGGAGCAGCAGAAGAAGGTAATAAGCAGGTGCAGAAGGTAACAGCTCCACCTTGCACAGCTCTCTGCAGAACTAACGTCCATCTGCAACCTCCAACACCCTTTACCCCATGAAGAGATACTTAAAATGTCCCACCCTGCTCTTCAACAGGTTAAGCTTTGGCTTCTCTTCACCAGCACAGTCCTCCTCTCCAGGGACTCACACCCCCAGCCAGAGCAGAGCTGGGAACACTTACATTAGTGTCACAGAATCCCACGGTGCAAGGCTTCCCCTTGCGCAGGAACAGGAACTGGTCGTTGGCATCGACGTACGGAGTGCACCTGTCCTGCTCGTCCCGGCAGCACACCTTGCACGAATTATCCGTTTCTGCAGTGGAGCAACAAACTCATTCCTTGGAAGCACCAAGAGTCACCTGCAACCCACAACCCCACGTGTGCCCTGGCTGACTGTGTTCATGAACAGCTTCCCCACAAGGAAGGCAGGACTACGTGAGTCGCCCAATTTCAGGCACTCTGGTGACCAAGCCTAAAACTCAGTGCAATTAGGGGGTACACTGGGACCAAGCTCTCCAAGCTGACACCCCAACATTGCAGGAACCAACAGGACAGTGAAGAGGTTCCAAACACATCCACAAAGAGAGATTTAAATATTCCTTGGGGTCTGAGTCCTCTAGACACCCTTCTCCTCAGCTGTGCCCTCCATCTCAAACAGTGTGGCTCAAAGCAGTTCCTTGCACTGCCCCCGTGAAGCTTTCCACCTACTCCCAGCTGCTTTACCACATTTAAGAGATGATACAGAGAGCAGGCAAGCAGGAAAACTTACTGGGCAGAAGTCTAAGACAGGCAGGTTTGCAGTGGCAGGGACTGGACTTAGAGATCCTATGTTCTCAAAGCACTTTAACCTCTTTGAAATCTTTAACTACTCATTGGAGGCCAATACTCTGCCAGATGCCTGGTCCAGAGATTGGTCAGGATCTCTTTACAATCCCTTCCACCCACCAGAAGACAGAAGGACATTCACACTCCTTTTTCAAACAGAAAACACCTGACAATACCCAACAGTTTTAACTTTTCCAGAAACCACAAGCTCAGCCGTCCCACAGGCCATCCCACAGCACAGCCAGTGCTCCCCAGGGAGCAGAGATGAGGCACATTCCAGTTCAGTCTCGTGTCACCCACCGTTGCACGCACATGACCGTAGGTTCTTCTCCCTCTCGCAGAAAGGGACACACTCCCCATCCTTGCACTTTCCCATGTCCACACAGACGGTGTCATCCGGAGCATTTCCTGGAGGGGGACACTCGCTGCTGTTCCCTACAGATGGAAGTCAGCAGAGTGGGAGGGCTGTGTTAGAGCAAAGGGCAGAGCACCTAAGTGTGCAGAAGAAAAAGGGAAAATAATGGAAATATAGACTTATGCCAGGGGAACCCCAATAGCTTGTTCTTGGCTTTCATCTGCAGGCTGCCTGCCAACTGCTCCGAGAGGCAGCAGAAGCTTTGGAGGCTTTCAACAGCTCGGGCATTGTGGCACTGGCAGTCATGCAATAGGTGCAGACCCTGGAGGCACTTTCAGCAAAGCAGACACTGAGTTGACTCCCTGCCTCCAGGAAAGATTATGAAGAAGTAAACAAGAGGGGAAGTGAAGCAGAGTTGCATTAATTCCAGCTTTTCTATGACAAAATTCATTCTTGTCCCCTCCCAGGGAAACACACTGTTTTGCTTTTTCTTCTTTCAAGGGAAAGAAACAAAGAAGGGGAAAAAAAAATTTAAAAAAAAAAAATCAACATTTTGCATGTTCTTCTGGGCAATAAATCACCAAGCGACTCTCCTGGACTACAATGAAATTCATTATAGGACTCTTTAGTGACGCTTAACTGGTCTCCAAAATTACATGTACCGGATGGATAAAGGGCACTAGACTGAAAATGGGTTGAACAGGACACTGAGCCTGGAGCGCTTGGCTGGCTGGCACACAGGGGACAGAACCACGTCCTACCAGTGCAAAAAGACTCTCCTTTACAAGTGGCATTTATGGCTTCTTGGCATTTCTTTTGTGCACTTTCAAACTGGCAGCCTTTACAGCAGGGACTGTTCCGATCACTGGGGAAAGATCAAAATGAAGGAAATAAATATTAAGCCATTTTAAAAAAATTAGTACAAGTGTGACAAAACCAGAGAAAAAAAGATGTTTAGGGAAAAAAAGCTACTTCTTGGAGACTGACTCATCAATTCAACCCTTGCCCTCTCTGCCCCCTCCCACAGCCACCTTTCTACACACCCACTGAGTCTTCATGTACTAAAAACGTAAAATCACATAGAAAGTACAGCATATTAAGAGACAACACAGGGACCCTTCTGTTCAAGGCCCTTGGATCCTCCTCTTGTCACTTGCTGTGCAATTCAGGACAAGATCTTTCACCCTTTCCTTCCCCAAACACTTCCTCCTCTTCCATCTGTCCTGAAGGTTTCCTACTTTTTATTCTGCGCTGTCTTTATTTTCATTGTTCTTAACTAACGTAAAAAGGCCCTTAGTATAAAAATACTCACTAAAATTTAGGGATTTTCTTGCTAAGCAACAGGAGTTGCACAAGCTCTCTAATGTTACAGGTGTAAAGTTGAACTATGAAAAAAAAGATAGGGCACTGTGTTGCAACAGGGCCACGAACACCCCAAAAAAAGCAAGAAGAGAAAGAGGACTCATTTAGTGCAGTCACTGTGTTGTCTGCTCAAACACGTTCTGCAGCAGTCTTGAGTATGTGATCCCAGCTTAAAGCTACCTTGCAATACAAGCAAAAATTGCACTTGCATAGAAAGTTTGCACAGGAAGTTTTAAATATTGTTTTTCAATTGCTTAAGTGTGCTTCATAATAATGCTAGTAAAATAACAACACCACAATAATAATTTTCCAGCCTGTAGCTTCTGACACTTCTCAGAAAAAGTAAGAGAATGCTATAAAAACTAATGTATGCAACACAGTAGCCTTTCCTGAAATCCTTTATTGTCTTGAGCTCACACGTTTAGCCTTAAAGACAAGAAACAGGTCTATGACTCTGCAAGTGGCTTTAGGAGTTTTCAGCCCAGCCCATCATTCTCTCCCGTGTAAAGAGGAGTTGCAGCTCATTTCCCCTTACCTGCACTTGGCACCATCTTTCAGTTTACAGTCTGCAGTGCAGCAGGGATCAGCCTGTTGGTACAAGAGGCCAGGATCGCATTCTTCCCCTTCATCCACCCTGGAGTTCCCACACACTTTGTTGTTGCGCTCTTTGAAGCACTCCTGGGCCTTGATCTCTATGGTCCTATGGATGGATTTTTTGCTGCAGCTTGAGAACATCTAGAGAGTCACGGGGGGAAAGAGCAGCACTGAGGAGCGTACCTTTCTGCCAACAACTGCATCTAAGACAGCCACGGCCTCCCTACACTTCCAAATTCTGGTGTCTCAGCAGTTACTCCCTCTACACTGTCAGCTTGAAACCTTGGAAAAATTTTAAGCTGGGAGAGTAAGGGTTGGATCTGTAATGGACACTGCTACAGTACACTGCAGGGACTCTCCCACGCAGCTGGGCTCCGAGCCAACCCCAGCTCTCCCATGGCTTCAGGGCTTCACCACCCCCAGGCCAGACTGCCCTACCTCTGGGCAGTGGGGCTGGGCACGAGCCACAAGTCAGACTCCACTGCAGACTAATCGTCCCCTGATAATCTTGGTTTCTCATCTGCAAAATAGGCACAAGGCCAACTCCACGCTGCCAGTGCAAACTCCCACTGCAGCTGTGGCGTCTGGCAGTCTCTCTACAACAACGGCAGCTATGGACCACCCAAACACCATTTGGTACTGAAGGTCCTGGACTGGACTCCTGCTGATGACTTGCTTGTAGCAGTATGTGGCCACAGCTAATTACAAGCAACTAATTAAAATGCACCTTGACGTGCTATGAACTCCAGTGAAACTCAGATTCCAAAGATGACCTTATCTTGCAGAGAACCCAACTGCTTGTGAATATTTTCTCCTTATGGCTAATCCATTACATTCCTGATGGTTTCAAGCTACAGGAATCATTAACTAAACAGAGTTGCCATGCAAAGGGTCACTGACCACAGCAGAAACTTGTATGTTGAAGCAAAACTAAACAACCATACCTTGTTGTTTTCATGATCCCCACTGACAGCAATGGGATACATGACATATTTCCCTCCCTCGTCTTCAGTGGGGGCACATTCTGGCAGACTGTCAGGGTCATGCTCTGCTCCAAAGTTATGTCCAAGTTCATGTGTCGTAACCAGGTCAGCCTCCTTTTTTGAACATGAAAAAAACAATGTTAAAAAAAATTAGTCTGAGCAGGAAAGGACAGAAGATCCCAGCTAATTCCAGGCCATCAGCACTTTTAAGATACACCAAAATGGACAGGATGAACATTTTCTTTTTCTAAAAGTGGAGAAATTAAGGCAATTAAAATTACGGTCCATTTCAAAGTCAAGTTCCAGGATGAGGTTTGAACACTAAATCAGTGCTAAAGGCAAAATGCTGTCCTAGAATACCAATTTGTTTTCAATGCAACGAAGATACTTAAAATATGAAAATTTGCTTTCAAGTAGCTGGAAGGCATAAAAAGATGAAATAAAAACCAATTCAAACAAACACCAGCTACAATTAGTCAATCTCTTGTTTAACATATATTGCCATTAGAATTATTTCTTCTAAAGGGATGATGACATTAGGAGTGCTGAATAAACTCTGTTATTGCATGATTACTGGGAAAGACACCCACAATTGTGGCCCAACAGGGATGGATTTCCAACATCATTTATGCAAGACACGCCTGCCTGTGCTGAGGATCCCAAACCGGCTCTGCTCGCTGTGCGCCTCCCACAGCGCCTTGGCCTGCAGACGGTGTCAAGCTCACAAGGTGACAACCACAAACTAAACTTGCACAGAAATAAAGGTGAACACAAGGACACCAGGTAGTCCAGGAGAGAGAATCCCTCACTGCAGCTGCTCTTTGGGCACTGGAATGAGCAGCACTGGTTTGTGTCTAAGCATGGCTAATGTGAGAGCCAGAGACAAGAGAGCTGCCCAGGGATCCCTCCTGTGCTTCACTGGGTTTTACTTGGAGAATTGTTTTAAGCAGTTTTTTTTCTTTTTTTTTAAAGCCAAGTGGATGCTATGCAGCACTTTCCCAGTGAAAGCAATCCGTAATGCTCCCACTACCTCATCCCAAGCCTTGTGCCTGCCACTGGGAAGACAAAAAACTCAATTTCCTTTGTAATCCAAGGCACAACTCCAGTTTGGAGATTGATACAAATGGCATGGCAACAGCAAGAGCTCTCTGTCAACATCCTTCTAACACAAAGCTTCACTGTCTTTTTTTTCCTATCTTCTTGACAGCTTCTGTGCCAAGTTTTAGCCCACACATCAATTATGAATTCCCTTTATAATCAGGCTACAGAAAAGCACAGCTGAGAAGTCAGCAGAAGTCAGCAAAAGTGAAACATGCCCAACTGCAAAGATTTTGTAGATGGAGACACAGGCACTACTCTGGTATCTTTACAAGTGAGACAAAGCTCATATTCAGGCCTTTATGTATTTACCAGCTTAGCAAGTATGGGAAAAAATCCAGACAGCATCAACTTATAGTAAGCTTAGTATAAGCACTAGTAAGTCCTGTCTATACTGTTCTCTTACTGAGGACACACAAAAATCAGGTGGAGGAATTTCATTAAAAGGCTAAACTAAACCTCCTACTTTGCCTCCTTGTTCTTTTTGAGGGTTTGTTTGTTGAGTTTTGTTGTTTGTTTGGGGTTTTTTTGTTAAAGCAAAATACATTTAAATTTATCTTAAGATACCAAAAACCTGTTTATACCTGGAAAACTACAGTTCCTATTAGACATTCCTACTATTCCTATGTTTCCTCCTCTTTCACAGTGAATTCAATCTCCCCTTGTCAGCAACAACAAAAAGGATGATGTTATTTTTGTGACCTACATCCTCGTCCCCAGGAAGCTGACTCAAATGGAAAGCCAGCAGCTTGTTTCAGAGAGCAGAGAAGCTTGTCACAATCCCATGACACACATCACCAGCACACACATACAAGGAGGATACTCTCCTACCTTTGTGAGGATGGTCTTCCCATAGTTCTTGGTGCTGGTTAGGCCACTGTTCAAATAAATATCCTTCTTTGCAATTTGACTGTAATAAGCTGCAGAAGTGAGAAATAAATGAAAATTGACAAATATATTTCTTGGGTTTTAGGGTACTTTTGGGGAGACAGGGATCCTTGTGTGGGGAAATGAACAGCTTTATTGTTCTCACAGGCTCACTAGTGAGAGCCTGCCTCTTGCCAGTTTTTTGGGCTGGGAAATCTTTCAAGCACAGCTCAAACAGCTCATGTATTGCAGTACAGGGGAAAACATCAGAAATTTCCAAGACAACAGCATCTGCCATTCCACAACCACTGCAAGATGCACCCACACAAAGCAGCCCTTGGTCTAGGGTTTGTTCTAGCCAGCTTGTTCACACCAACAGCTTAGTGACTTTTATCCTTCCCTCCCTTCTTTTTCCATCTCCAGCCAAAAAAATGGTCATCTCTTCTATGCAAAAAAACAACTACTAGAGTGTATATAAATAACACAACATTCTCCGGGACAGTTGGAGAAAAGGATTAAACACAAATAACAAAAACTAGCTTTCAATGCACAAGTGGGACAGAAGAAAAAGAAGCCTTGCCTTTAGGACAAATGCCACCATGGCTGTTAGGTCTGGGAGAGCCAACATAAGCCAAACCAAGCGTTCCCATGTCAAAATCTTGATACGTGAAGAGATGAGCAAGGCACACGTGAGCTGCTTTCTCAGCAATATCAAAGCTAAATTGCTTTAATAAAGAAAAGAAGAAGTCAAATCTCTGTTAGACAGTTTACAGTGCATATCAGAAGTCTGTAGATAAGAACATTTACCTAATGTGCCAGACAAGCACCTCCTAGATCTGATTAAGTCAGAAAACATCAGCTGTTTAGCTGCCCTACAGAGTTGCAGGAAATTACACAAATACCCAAATACATGTACGCATTCTATTCATTTCCCCTTTTCACAGGGAGGGGAAAACCAAGTACAATAATTTGACGAAGGTCACAAGGCAGCCAGTCTCAGGGCCAGACATATCAGGACTGCCTTTCTGACTCAGACCACGTTAATAAGACTAATTGGTGTCTGCTCTGTAGTTACGCAATGGAGCCCTTTACCATGGGCTACAGGGCACAGCAGCTGGTTTGACTTCGTGTGACACCCACACGTCACGCGAAGGGAGCAGAGGAGTTTCACCCATTACTACAGAGCAGCTGTATGAATGAGTAATCCTCTGTAAAGGACAATATTTTTCAAGGGTTACAACCTACCTCTAGCAGCATTTTCACATCCCAGGCATCTTTTTTATCATCTGGGTAGCTTCTTGCCATATTGTAATGCTTTTCTCCAGGTTTTACAGAATTTGGCTCATTGTGGATGATAATCTACATTTCAAAAAGGGTAACAATAATGTAGGGGAATTTTGGTCAATTTTATAGCTACAGAAAAGGTTTCAATGTAATTTTAAACGTCTCAATAGATCTGTAAGGAGAAAAATTCAGACTCAGCATGATTCTAATGTTAACTTTCCAGGCTCTGCTCGAACAACATCATAAGTAACTACACCAGCCCTTTTACAGGATAACATCAAAAGTTTTCACTGTAACATTTTGCTTTAACATGCATTTTACTCTTTTCAAAAAAACCCTCGATACAACCAGTATAAATAACTCCAAATCACGTCAACGTTCTAGCTAACCAAAACATATTTTAAAGGATTGTTACTTTCCCAGGAACTTAGAATTAGTGCTTCATGTTGTCTCCCCCTCCCTGCCCAATTAATGCTCCTCTCCTGTTCCTGTGGACCTTCTCCCAGCAAAGGGGCAGCTAGCTTGTCCCATTAGTCTCCATGTCCCACATCACAGCTCTGGCAGTATGCTGAGCTGATGGATTACTCCTGGTTTTAATGCCCTTTTTCATGTCTATGCACTAACTCTCAGATGCCATCATAAAACTGAAGTCACTACATTACTTATGTCCATCCTATCTTTAGGGTGTAGAAAGCCTCTACATGATGTCTAAGGGAGCCATTAAAGCTCTTCAAGAAGGATTTGTGTTTCTTCATCTGTGTTCGAGGCCCACTCAGGCTTTGTAAGCTAGGTAACAGCCACAGACAGAAATATGACAAATATATAGAGCATGTCTGATAGAAACAATTGCTTATTTGGCAAAAAAAAGTATCTTTGAATTGAGACTAAATATGGAAAGATTCTCCCTGAAAATTCACATCTCAAACACCATAGGAACTGAAAATGGGCATGATGTCTCAGATCATTAACACTGCCACTGGTAAGATGCTATTTCTGAGTGCTCCTGGCTGGAGTTAATTAGGGTTTTATTATCTTAGCTCTAATCCAGCTAAAGTAATCAGAAACCCCAACATTTAAACCACGTTCTCTTAATTTGGAAACCCTTTGCAGAGCTCAGTGAATACCTGCTCTATCTGTATGCCGTACCCATTGAAGGCTCCATCATCCCAGGAAGTGTTTCGGTAGATGTCATCTACTCTGTCTATCAGTTCAATCTGTGTAGAAAAGAAACACACGTTACTTAGTTGAGCTTTCATGCAGCAGAAGTCAAGACACTCTGAGAAGGTGCAACATACTTATCTAGAAACAACCACTTCAAATCAAAATCGAACCTCATATAAGATAACAGACATTCTCTCTGGATCCAAGTGCTGTTGGTTTTGGATCAGTGAGTATTATCAAATATCCTTGAAAATCTTCCATCTTAAAAAAGCAGTACAAACTTTTCCATTTATCACTTTAATTTGTGGAGTGGGAGAACAATAACATTAAGGACAAGACATCTTGGGAAGCACTTTGTTCAAACACTACTTTTCCAGATTTCTTTAAGGGGAAGGGCAGAAGAGGGAGTTGTTTTTACTGCTGTGCCTTAGCACAGTGCTTAACTAGTTTAACTGACCCCCGAAGCTAAAAAGCTATTATTATTTTCCTCATTATGGTTCAAGCACAAGGTTCCAGAAAGTCTCTTGAGAGTGCTCACAACCAATACCTCCCTTTTCAAGCTGTTTGCATATTCTGAAAAACCACCTTCTACTAAATAGAAACGCACAAACTTGCTTAGAATGAGAAGTGACATTCCGAGCCACTTGATAATAGTTCATGCTTTGGCTTTCCAACCACTGTGTTGTTAACAGTACCCATCTACCCAGGAAACACAACAGTGGGTCAGCCTCAGCACATGTCAGATGCTGAGATAAAAGAATCTGTGCAAACAGACTAATTGAGGCCCCCTGACCTGGAGAATGTAAAAACATTTCGGGGCACAGAAAGGTCAAAAAGCCAGCAAAGGTGAAACGGAGTGATTAGCATTTCAAAGAGGCAGACTCAGAAAGAGACTTCTGGCTAACAACAGACCTCCTTAAGTGTTTTCATTTGATTTTGTCTCCAGTCCCCAACCCCCCCCATACTCTCCACTTCTGCTGAAAGGCTGCAGGCAGGCCTTGTTCTATTCTACAAAAACTTGTCAGGTAGACAGTCACACTGTTTTGGCTGGGTTACTTGGTACACGTGATGGAGCTCTGCTTTCCTGAGGATGGTTGAACACCTGCCTGCTGATGAGAAGCAGTGAATTAATTTCTTGTTTTGCTTTGCTTCTGTGAACAGCTTTTGCTCTATCTATTAAACTGTTTCTGTCTCAACCGACAAGTTGCCTCAACTTTACCCTTCTGATTCTCTCCTCCACACCATCTGTGAGGGGCAAGTAAGCAGTTGTGTGAGGCTGAACTGCTGGCTGGGGTTAACCCACAAAACCCACGTACAACCAAACAAACTGTGCCTGCTTCTAATTTTATTGTATTGGACAGAGAACCCTGAAAGAATTTGGAAAAACCAAAAACCTAGGTAAGCTGCGTTCGCCTCTCATATGAGCAAACATGCTACAACTTTAGAGATGCTTGGATCATTTGGATTTCAAAATCCAGGAGACTCTACAGTTCTGACTGGGAAAAGAGATGTTCTTATTGTCACCTGCGACACTTACGTAGAAAGTGGCACAGTCACAAGAAATATATGAAAGGAAGGAATTTGCTTTTAAGTAACACTTGAAGAATACTTAACTACAGTATCATCATTATAAAATATTTTTAAAGTATGATTTAGCAGTTTCCCATTTAAGAATTACACACAGTCATAGTCAAGATGTTGTACAACAGCAGCATAAGCAGTATGTTGTTTTAACTACCAGATCACTATGTTTTCCCATGTTTGTTCCAGCAAATTTTAACGAAGTCCATTTACTTACCAAGTAGTTTATAGTGGTACTCTCTTCACCACGGCCCATATACTTGAAAAAACGATGATCTGCCACTACCAACATCTTGCACGTGTTTTTGGAGTTCTCTGGAGTGGCTCTTTTCTTCCGATGGATGCTTGCTACAGTGAATATTTTAAATACAATAAACACTCAATACAACTATCACTACTGAGTCTATTATCCTTATTTAAGTCAGGACTCTGAATGTGGGTGTGTTTCTGTGGAGAGAATGGGGATGTTTAGTTTTGGGCTTTTTTTTAATAGCTATTCTTAAATTTTGTCTTCCTAACAGTCCTCAAATTTACTGTAAGGAAAGGAATGTGCAGCAGTGAAATTGAGTTATTCATCAGATTTACCTACAGAGCTTTTATGGTCATCACCTCAGCCTTAGACCTCCTGTTCCTAGTCATTATCCCAATCTCTGCTGACACAGCAAGGACAGAGGAAAAAGGGACTGAAATCTCTCAAAACCCCAACATAGCTCAAGATGGATTCCTCGAGTGACTATCAAGGCCAAACAAGTCCTGCTGCACACTGCACTGAAGTACAAAGTTGTTTTAATGTTCATCTCAGAACATGTACCTACATTGCTGCCAGCTGTCACAACAAACTGCTCAGGCCTGATGAAATGGCTTCCTCTCCTTAGCCTACATTTTGGTGGGGCCAAACATCCATTCAACAAGCCAGGAATAAATATGCCCTGAGCAACAGCATCTTCCTTTTATCAGTTGTTGGGGCTTTTGTGGATGGGGATGGGCATGAGTTAGTGCTACTCCCCAACTCCATGGCCCCAGTGAATTTAAAGAGCTGATAGTTAAACTAGAAACAGCAACACAGATTATTGCCCAGGTTCTGAGCTTACTTGCCAACACAGCCAGAATTCAAGTGTTTCGAAGATGCTGCTCTCCCAGCTACGGACACTAACCTTCGTTTTGCTTCCTGTCTTCCAGTCCTTTTGGCAACAATTCTTCTTCATTCAGCTTTAAATAACCACACACTTTGGGGGACTGCAATCTTGAGAAGTCTTTAATGTCTTCAGATCTGTAGACCAGCAGTCTTCCATCTTCCACATCATCTACAAACCTCCACAGTGGCTAACAGCGCAAGAAGAAGTTAGAAACACTGTGAATGCAAAGACTAAGTCTAGATAAGCAAAGAATCATAGATATGTACCATCAAACCTCCACAGCTTTCTGTGTACACACACAAATACACTGGACTAT
This sequence comes from Oxyruncus cristatus, assembly GCA_013399855.1. NCBI lineage: Eukaryota > Metazoa > Chordata > Aves > Passeriformes > Cotingidae > Oxyruncus > Oxyruncus cristatus. Next base: position 560,643 of record VXAY01002045.1, on the reverse strand, counting down.
GATAACCTCACCCACAGCAACAGGTCTACTGATGAACTGACATCCCCAAGAAAGCCAACAGAATTCAACTCTCTTATGCTACATGGGCATCCAAAACTCTGAGATCATCTTAACAGAGCAGTTTTTACTTTACTGACATGTCCTATTTTTATCTGAACATAACAGCTACAGCAACACCATCAACTACAGCATGGACAGGGTCTGTTGTCTGGCCAAGGCCAAGCAGCACCGACTGCCCACATCCACAACACAGAGCACCTGGATCTGGGTCTCCTCTGGCCCTCAGGCAGCGCTCTTGCAACTTCAGACAGTTATTATTTAGCATACTGTGCCTTCAGTTCACAGTGAAAAGGTCCCAAAACATCAAGGCTGTGCCCGCCCAGCAGCCACACGTCTACCGCCCAAACCTGAGTGTTTCACACACTAAGGTAAGGTGTGAGGGCACAAGTGGTTTATACAAAGGTCCATAACCTTTCCAAATGATACAGGAGCACCATGTAAACAAAGGCAGGCAACAGTGGAGCATCTTTGTCCATGCTGCTTTTTGGGAAACAGACTCTGGCATGCACCCCACCCTCTCTGACTGCAAACAGGCATCGTCTCACCCAGGGCTGGTCAGGGGCCAAAGCTGACCTGGGGACACCAACAGGGAGTTGGAGCCTGCACACCACTGCCGGCCCTCAGCTGCACAGACACAGACAGTGAGGAGCACCACAGCTGGCTGCACAGAGAGCCAAAACACACAGCGCTCTGGACCACAGCCACAAAAATGCTTTAAATCACAGTCAAACAGCTACTGTATGTTCATAATGTAAAACACAAGTACAGTGATTTGGATATTTTAATCACATTTTTATACTTTCACATGACTAGATTTCTCAGGTCTATCCATTATTCTGCATATCCTTGGGTTTGGAGACAATTACAATATCCATCTAACACTCAACCATAATTACTGTAATTCAAACATTCTAATACTGCTTGTGTCTGGGAATATACTGCACTGAACAAGTCATTAGGACAGTCTCTAACTATATATTTGTTGAATATATTTTTTTAACCAACAGTTTAAAATAAGGCAAGCAATGAAAATGGTGAAAAACAAAGGGAGTTGGGAAAAATATCAGATTTACAAATGAAGCTCTAAGATAAAAGAGCAGATTTTCAAAAGAAGCTTTAAGAATGGGAAAAATTCCACAACATAACACAGCCAAAATTTTAGAAAGCTCCACAGACCTCGACTCTGCTCAGACTGCCACACAGTTTGTTATTCTAGAAGTCATGATTACCACTAATTACTATCGTTACCCATTTCTGTTTCTGAAACCTTTTCCTGTTTAAAACATACATTCTGCCTGATGTATCTAAAGCATGCAACCATCAGAGAATGTCACTAATAAAAGTCAACAATTGCAACAGTCATGTTGGTTTCACATTTCCCTTCCTCCTCCCTTCTCACCCCAAAACAAACACCACCACCAAGTCTAGTTTGAGCTACAGAGGTGTCAACATGACTAACTAGAAAGAGAAATACCCACAGGGAAAGAAAATGACTGTCTGAATACAGCTTCCCACAGCAAAGAGTACCTCAATGTTGTATTCTTCTCCATCAGTATTGATTCGCACTGTAAAATCTTCATCCCCAATATGTGCCACAACCTTGGAATTATGCTCTCCTTTAACGTAAGCAAGGAAGAAACAAATTAATTCAGCTCTGCTTGCATGCACTCCTACACTGTTTGTTAGGGGTTTTTTAATTGTTTCTAAACTTCATGCCAAATTACCTTTCTTGGTCTCTGAAGAACTGTTCAGCACAAAGAAAAAAAGAAATGAACCAACACTTCCCTCAGTTTTAACTTCTCAGTGGTCATAGTCAACAAGACTCAGATGTAACTCTTAATTTTACAGAAAGTGTTGAGGTGGCTCTGGGCATTAATAACACGACATAGAATATGCAGTGCGCATCTAACTATTATCACACAGTAGTTTCACCGCATCAGCCCGGACTCCAGTGGAAAAGTCTCACCACATCACACAGACAACACAGAAATAAAAACAACTTAGCAGAAGCATTAGTGCTGGACAAAAGTGGAGTGAGATACCCTTTATTTACAGAAAAGTAATCCACAAAGAACTATCTGTAAGTCTTTTATCTGAGCAATCTGGGCATCACTGCATCACCTCTACTTCGGCTTTGTGTTCTGGGACACAGAACAAGTCTCACATTCCAAGTGGAATTAAAGCCACCATCATTATTTTAAAAAATAAATTATAATTTGCAAGCCACTGCTTGAGTAAATTATACCTTTGTGTTCTGCCAAACTAAGCACAAGAGTCCTATCTTAAGACATTGGTGCAATAGCTCAAAAAAAACCCTACCACCCACCAAACCTAAAAAAAAAAAATAAATCCCCAAACACATCACAAAAACAAAACCAGAAAACCCAAGGGACATAAGAATTAAGCTTATTTATTCATCCTAATTGTATCTGACAAAAATAAGGAAAATACACCTTTACTCTGGCCAAGAGACTCGTGCAAAGCTGTGGTTTCTCAGCATTGACACACAGTCTACTTCATACTAACCAACAACATGTCCGGTGAAAAAGTCTTGCCATTGAACACGATACTCCTTTTCCTTGCCTTCACCATCCACAATTAATGCTTGAAATTTTTCTGAAAAGTGTTCAGCAGTTGCAGTTAAGTATAATTTAAAGTGCCTGTAAGAGAATTTACTTACATTTACTTTTAAGCAAAGTATGCACATAACAGATACATTCAGTCACCATTTTACTGAGGGTCCAAAAGATGTTACAAAGCATTAATTCTGATAAGCAGGCTACAAAAACATATACCTTATAATTCACAACTGTAAATATTTTATATCATCACAGATGTTTAATTAAAAAAATATAAAAAATAAGCCCCAACATTCAAAACAGTCACAGTTTGCTCATGATGTGCCTTCTCCATTTGCAGTCAAGCAAAACTAGCTACTGGTGAGTATTTAAAGAAAAATCAGACCAAGGAATTTCTTGTCTATCCTAACTATATTACAGAATCACAAGATAAACTAGGTTGGAAAAGACTTCTGAGATAGAGTCCAACCCTACGACCAAACATCACCTTTGTCAACTAAAACATGGCACTAAGTGCCACAATGCAGTCTTTTCTTAAACACCTCCAGGGACAGTGACTCCACCACCTCCATGGCCAATCCATTTCAATGCCCAGTCACTTCCTGTGAAGAACTTCTTCCTAATGTCTAACCTAAACCTCCCCTGGCACAGCTTATGACTGTGTCCTCTTGTCCTGTCTCTTGTTGCTTGGGAGAAGAGGCTGATCCTCACCTGGCTACAGCTCCCTTTCAGGTAGTCGTAGAGAGTGATAAGGTCTCCCCTGACCCTCTCCCTCTCCAGGCTAAACAACCCCAGCTCCCTCAGCTGCTCCTAATCAGAATTCTGCTCCAGACCCTTCACCAGCCTCACTGCCCTTCTCTGGACATGCTCCAGCATCCTCAATATCCTTTCTAAATTGAAGGGCCCAGAACTGGACACAGCACTCAAGGTGCAGCCTAACCAGTGCCAGGGGAAGAATCCTGGTCCTGCTGGCCACACTATTCCTGATACAGTCCAGGATGCCATTGGCCTTCTTGGCCACCTGGGCACACTGCTGGCTCATGTTCAGTCTGCTGTCAATCAGTACCCCCAGGTCCCTTTCAGCCTGGTCCCTATCCAGCCACTCTATCCCCAACCGGTAGTGCTGCTAAAGGTTTTTATTTTCTGAAATAATACAGTCAGAAGACCATAAACAGAAACCTGAACTCTCTACATTTTTTACGATATATTGTCACAAAAAGTAAAGGTTATTCCAAGAAGTAAGTGGAAAACTTTCTCTATAAGAAGCCTTATGGGCTCTTGCCTTATGTGGGCTTTGGGTCAAGATTTTTGGCATGCTCCTCTGTCATCATCATTGGCAGTATTACAATCTCACCATAAAGTCAGGGTGCATGAGGCAGTGCAAAACAAGGACAGTCAGACATTTGATCTCATTAACCTTTTATACTTGGTACTTAAAGTTTTCCTCCCCGCCCAACATTTAGAAATTCAAAAATTATGCAGAACTTGCATGACAGTTGTAAATTACACAGGAGAAGGCATATCAGAACACAGTAAACAAAGATGTCAGATGAACAAAATCAATGTACATTTGTTAATATAAAGCATTATTCTCATCCTCATTCCCATTTTAGATGAACAATTTCAGCACTCAAATGCCTGTAAGGCACTTTTCGGACTTCCAGAATAAAATCCCCAGAATCGTCATGCTTACTCCCTTCTATCTCTCCTTCCCCTTTCACCTGTGCTTCTATTTCCCATCTTACAACAACAATATCATAAAAAAGATTTAGAAGTGTTTTATTTGATGGAAGATTTACACTCAGTAGGAAGAGGATTAAACCTCCACGAAAAAAAATACATCTTCTGGGCAACACATCACATGTGCTGCCCAAACTGGAGGCTGAGATTTTCAAGAACCAGAGGACAGTCAAGAAGTATGGCAATGTTGCCACATGAGGTATAAGTGCAATCCAACCCAAACAATGGAAGCAATCTACATGAAACTGAAGCCTAGAACAAAGCAAAGAAATCCTAAATCACTCCCACTTCAGCAATCAGAGCAATACAATGTAACGTATTTTCCCCTTTCCTCTGCGTATCTCTGAAGTCATATAACCATGGAAATGACTAACTTAGAAGAATTGGTCAGTCATGACAGAAAACAAGATAACTATTTCTGGGTTTGAATCTGCACATTATTAATCACAAACTGAAGGAAAATATTGTGCTACTTCATTTAATTACCTTTGCAGGGCTGAAAAACTTAAGAGCCTCTCTACGTGTGTCTCAGGCTGGAGGTCCCTCTTCTTCAGTGAGTGTTGCTGGATGCTGGACTGAGAAAGGATGTCGTAGTCTGAAAGCATGGACTCAACTGTGTCTGGAAGACCAACAAGGAAAGTTTTAGTTTAAAAAGACTCTCTTTCCAAATGCACACACAAAAAAAGAGCAAAACCAGAGCCACCCATTTCAACAGCAAGACCACAGTTTGCTCTAATTTTAGGATAACTATTGTACATTTCTGTAAAGGTGAACTTTGCGTAGGCAACCAGAAATCAGAGTGAGATAAGACACAATCTGAGAGAGAAAAACAAAGAGTTTAGTTCACTTGTTATAGCAATTTCTGAGCAACCAACCCATCACTTTTATTGCCACAACAGTGCAGAGCTAATGCCCTCCCTGGCTGCCCCACAGAAACTAAACGGTGGAGAATGACCCCATTTCTCTGGGGTGAATCACTCTCCTGACCTGCTGGTCCCCATACAAATCTAAGGAAGTTCAACCTAGGAGACTTATACCAAATTAGCTCCAGATTGGGACTGCGTTTTTTACCTTTCTGTCCAACAGTAGCCAGAAAACAGATATCTGCATAGCATCATCAATCAGAATTAACTAACAAGGCACCTCATATGACGCACCCCCAGGCACCCTGCTTTCCCAATACCTTACCACCATACTAAACTCCTTCGATTTCTCTACCCAGAACATGAAAACTTGTTCAGAAGAAGGGGACTAAATGCCTGAACTCCTGTAGGGAGCAGCACACAAATTACAAATTCAGGTCAATACTTTGCAGATGTTTCCACCATTAACAAGTGCACCATAAAGGCTGCCAACAGTGTTTGACTCTTGCTGATAAAACCTGCTGCTGTTTCCTAAGGCATTCCTTCGCCAGAGCACCCATCCACACTCTTCCTTCTCTGGAGTACCCACCACGCAGTGGGACACCTGACAACCACCTTCACTTCCACCAGCTGCTATTTACAGCCTTAACCAGAGGCCCTTATTCCCACATCATTGTCTTCCTTCTCAGACAGAGGTGTTCGCTCTTTTCACGGCACCAAATGAGGACCCACACGTGTTTTACAAGAGACAGAAGTGCTCATCCAGACAGTCTTTATTAAACTCCCTTTTTCTTTCTCCTCCATTTCCAGCTATGCTTCTAAACCAAACCTGACAGCTACCAAAGCGTTTTTTTGTTAAGGAAGATGGCCTTCCTTCAGAGCCCCTCATCACCAGCTTAGACCACCCAGCCAAATAACCTCACATGCTTTACTGGACTTTTAAGTAAGCAGCAGCACTAATAAGCTGGTTTACTGGCTCTTGTGCAACAAACCAAGACTGCCACCTTGAAATCTAGATAAAGTATAGCTCTTGAAGTAATGTGGGTTTTTTTAAACCTGGCACTCAGTACCATCATTTATCCCCAAATCCACACCTGTAAAGCCCAACAAAGCTTTAAGAATGGATGCACTGATCGGGACAAGGCAATTTTCTTTTGAGAGGGGGTGGGTGGGGAGAATTAACCACCAGCGTACATGCACACATGTGCTTGTGTACACTGAAGTGAGGGAGACACAGAAGCAAAGAAGACCCTCCCAGCCCTGTACCAGACCCACAAGCAGAGTGACAGGCAGGTGACATGGCTGCTTTCTTGGGCAGCAGAAGCCACCAAGCAGCAGTTCCCAGGCTTCTCCCTACTCGGCTGCTCCTCCCCAGCCGTTGAGCAACACAGGAAGGGCAGTGCAGTTGCGATTTCCTGATTTCTGTTTACCACCCACAGGTCGACGGCACCTGTAATTGATTACTGCGCGTTTCGGGTGATGCGCAAAGGCAACTTTCCCTCATCTTCCTTTCTGTTGTGGGGTTTTTCCCCTTATGTGCCCAGTTGCTGCACACTGGGCAGTGCCTTCATCCTTAGTGCTGCAGAGCTGGTTCACTAAAGCCAAGCAGTGAGCAAATACCTAACCCCCCCCAAAGTACTCCTTTTCTCCCATTATAATTCATTGCTTACGGTCTGGCACCTGCCCTCATCCAGAACCACCTAGGAGGAGGGTAAGGGCAGCCAGGGAAATCAACTCTAAAAAAACCCCAAAACATAATTAAACTGTCTAGTTCTAAATTATTTTAATTAAACTTGAAATTCTTTCACCACAGCTAGAGCAGACCCCTCAATGAAATGCTGATATACAGGATAGCACTGATTTCTGATACAAACTAAACGTGTGGCACATGGGGCATGAAGCAAAGGTGTGGTACCGCTGCTGTACTGTTTGGGGACTTACCAAGGACCAGGTCTGCTCGACAGTACAACCCCAGCTACAAAACACTACTTCTGTCCTTTTCCACCTCTGCCTGCAAAGTACAGACCAGAACCAAGGGAAAGTCATGCCAAAGAGCAAGATGCAGTTGCCACTATGGCCAGACAAAATGTCTCAGTTTCATGGCAAGAGAACTGAAAAGTCTGCTAAAAAAATTAGTTTTTTTTTATTTGGTAGGCAAGAACTTCAGAAGTCCTGCTCCACCTCAATATACACAAACACCCTTCTGAAAATGCCACACAGAGACACAGGAAGGATAGTAAGAACAAGACCTAAAAAGTTCATGAAGATGAGTAAGATGATTCTGTTGAAGTAACAAATGAAACACAGGACACTCCTAGTTCCTGTAACCCTGAAACAAGAATGCACTTGTTCATATTTCCTCTTACCCTTCCTAAATTTGTTTGCTTTTAATTTTACTTACGACATAAGTAAAGGTTTCAGACATGCTGCTCCTAGACATAAATCTGTTAACTAATTATGGCATTAGACAGACATGGAAAAAATATATTGGTAACACATTCAAACAAAATTTTTCTGTGTAATGTTCATATTGTGAAAAATTAATTCATGGTCATGGCTTATTGAAAATAAAAGATGAAGTGTCATTATTTTAAACAAAACACAGAACTGTACAGAGTCCAATTATACAGCAGTCTGTGGATAGGAGCCACAAGCATACACTTGACTACTTTTTATTCAAGTTTGAAAATCTTTTTGGCATTCCTTCCTCATTATCTTCACTATTGTCCAAGAGCCATTTTCCAAGGGCTTCAATGGCACTGAGCTGACTCAGATTTTCCCAAACCACTTTCTTGTGGTTCCTTCCCTTCCGGCCCCTCCTAGATTTCTGCATTCCTGTCTTTTTGGAGAACACCTTAATTCCACCCTGATATCCCAAATACTTATTTTCACCAGCCTTGAGCTCATTGCACCTTCTTTCCTGCCTGGGAACCTCCCAAAAACATAAACATCTCGGGTCTGCAAGAGAGGCAGGGAAGGAACATCAGTGACAAAGATGATATCCCAAAGCTCTTGAGAAGAAATCCACAGCAGTGACTCTTCCTCTGCCTCCAACTTAAAAGCCTCCTGGCACTAGACTTTCAGACTTAACACAGGCAAGTATCCTTTAAATAAACTCTGGGCACTGCAGCAGGCTACTGCAGCAGCAAAGAGCTCAGGAATGTGCTGGGCAAGAGCTGAGATCACGAAGTTCAAGGCCACTGCATGCATTTCAAAAGAAGAGGTTTCTCTTCCAATGCTCAGCTACCAATTCTAATACCAATGTCACCCTTCTCCAACCAGCTCAGCTTTCATAAGCACAACAGTAAATTCCCATGATCTCATGCTCCATCTATTGCCCGGAAATCAACAAGTAAGTGTGGCAAGTCAGCCATTTCATAAGAATTCTTTTGCACTGCATTATTTATAGAAAGGTTAAGCTTATCTAGAAGCATGAAGTTTTAACCCAGAAGATATAATTAATATTTTTAAAAACTCTCTTCACAATTATCTCATGATAGAAAGTGTCTCTACTTAAACCAAAAGATCAAGCAATATTAAAAAAATAATACTTTCAGCATTTAAAAATGACCACAAGATAATCAGAGGGGTTTGCAGGAATGATTGTAGTTATTTCTCCAACCATCCCAAAGGGAATAAAAGCAGAAATAAATCTTCTATCAAAGGCACTGGAACGGGATGACAAGCCTACAGAGAGCAGTCCTAGAACAAGGACAGCAAACACACCTGGGAGGATTTTGCAGTGTGAAATCATTGTCATACGCCCAAAAATGGGCTCCAGCCCGTATTTTGTGTAGCACTCATCTGCTACAACCTGGGTACTGATCTCAAGCTGATTTCCAATGGGTATCAAACACCTATCAAAAGCTTATGAGCAGTTAACTAATAACAATTTTTCTGATTCAGCTGGGGAGTGACTGAATAGTTTAAGGGCTCCATATTCCTTATTGTTACTATTTATTTTTATAGGCTCTTCTTAGTACATTAAAATATTTTAATTAAAGTAACCAAATATAGTCACTTGAAACATAATTCAGAGTCTCAGTCAGAATTTAGACTGGGAAACATGGACTGGAGTCTTTCCAACCTGAACCACATGAGCTAAAGCAGGTCTCCATCACCCCACATAAAACAGCTGCCCTTGTGTTTGTGGTAACAGCCGCTCACTGGCTGCCATACGGTGGGATGGTCTGACTGCAGCACCATTCCAGGGACTGCTAACGGAGAGGGCAAATATATTCGTATTTCAACTGGGAACATAAACGGTCTTCGTGAGGCAGGAGGTGATGCAGCCATGCCTACATTTTTGTGGGTACCTTCTCTTTGACAGTTTACACTGCTTTTAGGAGACTGTTGATGAAGGGGAAGCATTGAGAAGGTCCATCTGTGGGAAAGCTGTTCCATAACAACTCATTGCACGTGCTGTTACATCTTTCTCCAGTACATCTGGTACAGAGCCATTGCCAAAGACAGAAAACAAAGTGAATTGAAACACTTATCCCACACAAAACAGCCCATGCTTTTAACAGTTCAGATAAATCATGTTTACTTGTTTCCAGAGAGTGGCTGCTGTTTTGTTCATCAAGTACACGTTAACAGAAGAACCTGTGTGAGAAACAGATTCAAAGCAAGAACCAAACACGTCAGCATTCTTTTAGACCTTAACAGGATAAAGCTTTACACTCTGTTTAAGCACATTTCTAGACAAACCTGTTAGTAAGAATGGCCAGCCATGTCTGCACTGCCGACTGTTTTAGAAGGCATGTTTTTGACTCAATCCCAGCTATACCAAACTTGCCAAACCATGTGAGAAAACAAAGTGCCCAGATTCAGTAAGTCAGCAGCGGAGAGGAGGCCTGGGGGTACGGTTATCCAGCCCTCACGCTGCCGAGTTACTGTCCACCAGCTCCTCCACAGAGCACTTCTCCTGCAGTCACACAGGTCAAACCATGCTCTGCTTACCACACATTCACACATGCCCAGTGATAGCTATCGTGGAAAAGCTAACAGCTTCTAAACACCCTTTAGCTCACCTCAGGAAAAACTTGTTCATGGAGCTGCACCTCTATACTACTCCAAAGTTTTTTCCCTAGAGTAAAACAGACATCTGTTTCTGGGCAGTGGGAGTTATTTCCTTAAGGGTGCAAATTCTGTTTAGCAGAAGCTGCACAGATAATTAAACTGCTATTTCTGGTGGTTATGAAAACAGCTGAATACCCACAGTGGCTCCTACACATTACCTCACACACTTCCAACCTTGCCAATTATCTCCTTCCCTGAACATGTCTTACAAAGGGTCCAATGAGGAACAAAACTTAAACTATTTGATCTATTGATTTAATAACTCAGTCTGTCCTATTATGGACAGCAGACCACTTCTAGGAAAAAAAAAAAAGAATGCAATAACCCACTCGAATATTGACGTTATTAAAAACAAGGAAGCCCACTGAATTAGCATCCTTATGGTCAAAGTGAAACAAGGGCAGTAAGACCATTCCATCTTACATCCGAATACCATCATATGACTTGATGCTCAGTAAAACCCACTGCAACATACCCCCAAATCACATGCTTTCATATATCCTGCAGAAAGTCACAGGATGCAGTGTTCTCTGGAAACAGATAATTTGTCTGGCTCTCAGAAGAACTGCAAGCCTCACTACTGTAAGCCTAGAACAAAGCACAAAATCCTGCGGTGTCACAAAATAGGTTTGAGTGGAGCTGACTCCAGGTACAGACTAATTACTGTCTAAACTACACTTGTGAGAGCAACCCCTTCTCCACTTCTGGCTCTATTTCTTCTCCTTGCAGATATGACTTCGGACTCAAACATGACCCTCCGAAATTCAAGGCACGTCACAGGTACTGAGGGGCAGAACTTTACAATTTCAGTTACAATCTGAAAAGGTGAGAAATGAAATCAAGGGATACCATGTTCTTGTTCAACGCCTCAGTAATTATGGATCAACATCAAGTGGGTGGTAGCTGTAGGTGCCTCCCTGCATAACAGAGCCCTCTTCCCACTTCCCAGTCCACGCACCCACATAGGTTAAAAATGCAAGTATTGAGGAGGAAAAAAAGTACAAATAATGCATATTAAGAGCAGCACAGGAAGACAGGGATGGATATTGTGACATAGAGGGCATAAGTGACATAAAGATGGGCAGTAGTGTCACATGAACCTGCAAGAATAAAAGACATCAAGGAGACCATTAGAATTATTAAGAGGATTACAGGATATCCCTAAAACAAGCAAGTTTGTGTGTTGCACATAAAATTTGCAGAACAGGACAGCAGGATAAATTGCTCTTTGTTAAAGAAACCTGGTTCTTGGTTTCACAGCGAAGTACTTCCCATGATCAGTCTGAGAAAAAGGCAAACTCAGATTCCTGCAGTTTGTAAAAAAGCTGGGGGGGGAAATCAATCTGTTTATAACCAAAGCTAAATATAAACTTCTGCCTCAAAGATAAATCTCTTACCGACTACTAAAGGCACAATTAAATCCTAATGCAATGTTTGAATGTAACCAGGAGAACTCTGGGCTGAGGAGCTGCCTGGCTGTGCTTCCTCGCTTGGCCCTTCCAGCCACACACCAGGGCTTCTGCACATGCACACAAAAATTCCAGAGTGGCAAAAGCGTGAGGCTGAGATGAGTCAGTGCTGCTATCAGCAACGTACAGCAATAGTGAAATTGTCAGGTTCTACAGTGGGAGGGGAAGGAAAATTAAACCACCCCAAACCTTAAGTGCAAACAGGAATTTTAGTTTTTGTCTGCTTAAAGGTCAGAACAAATTGGCAATACTGAAAACCAAACTCATGCTGAGCACTGGATTATGTTCCTGTTACAAAAATCTTGCAATAGTTAAAGGTAATTCTTACTAAGAAAAATTTAATCTAGTGTTGACATTCTTTTTGTTGACTTTGAGTACTTCTCTCAAAAATTACACTTCAATCACTTTTTTTTTTCCAGTTGGAAATGGAAACACTGACTGACTCACATGAACAAAAGAAAACAAACCTGAGAAAAGTGCTCTAAAACCTTGATATTAAGTACCTCCACTGAAAAGTCTGCTAATCCACAACACAAAAATTACATTGGTAACTTGAATTCAGTAAGGCCATGTCTACACCAAGCACTTGCTGTTTATATGGAGACAAAGACACTGCATCAATAAATTCCTGCAGTGATTTTGAAATAATGCCACAGCATCCCAGGCAGGTATCACATGCTGCAGGATTGTGTGTTCTTGAATTCTCCTCCACGTGGTGCATGGTGAGATACTCCCAACCTTCAGCTTGTGAGCTCAAACTGCAAAACTAGCTCCATCTAAAATAGTCATCTTACTTCAAAGGATATCAAAATAGGATAAGAAACAGTAACAAAAAAGGCAAACTATGCTGGGAAAATTAATCATTTGACCCTCACCCAGGTTATTCCTTAATCTCCAACAGAAGCTTCAGTCCAGCAGGACGAAATTTAATCTTGCATAAAGATTTTGTTACTAATTATCACATTGCACATTCTTGACACTGAGCTGAATTTCCAACCCTTTAACACTTTGGCAGTCACTTACGTTCCTGGCCTTATGGACCTCCTGCATTTTTGTCACACGAAGTGTGAAGGAGAATTCAAACTGACTGCAAATCAATTTATGCTGCCCTCTGTGTCACTCAGCTCCCCTCATTTACTCATCAACACCACTACCATTTGGTTTTTTTCACTCAACAACTTGTAAATTCTAGTCTTCTGATGTGCATTACAAATTTTTGTACCAAACCTTTTATAATGGGTCATTTTTTCAGCTGATGCAGTTTGTTTTGACTTCTGTGTGGTATTTCAGCAGTGTGGAGAAAAAAAAATGGTGAAGCTCAGGTTACCTGTCTCAGATTTGATTAGTGCAATTTGACATGTAGAAAAAGACTGTTGGGGTGATTCAAAGAATAGCATCTGCCCAGCATAGGAGCAAACTATCTTGTTTTAGTTCCCTCCCTAGTTTGTAAGGAAAAGTTCTCATTCAAAAGAGGTAACAGCAGAGTAAGACTCATTTTACATGCAGACCCTGTTCTGCGCAATCCTGCATGTACACTGCTTAGTGGCAGCACACAACTAGTTCCACTGTGTTTTAACACACACTCAAGCAGTTCTTCAGATATATTCAGTGACCTACTGAACAGCACCCAAGCTGGGTCTTTGCACTGTTAGTCTTTTCAAGTACATTAAGCTCTGTTATCATTCAGATCCGTCTGAGCTCCAAGACAAACAGCAGGAATATTTCACAGCTATAAAAGGTTATCTTCAGAGATAAACGACAACAAAGAGAAAAATTTTGAAAGCGTTGACATTAATTTTTCAGGACCAAAACTATAATATCATTCATTGTATTGACAAGTAGAGTCCCACTTCTCCCAGAAATGAATACCTGATGTCAATGTTATTAAAAAGAGTTTGCCCAAAGGCAAACTGAGGTGGACACCATCCTGCTTTCATCCCTCACCTGGAGCACAACCTCACCTGGAGCACAACTACTACCCCAAAAACAAGGGGCAGGTGCTTTGACAGTCACACTGTGAGCTGCTCCAGGGAATGGACTCTGCAAAGAGAAAATAACCGGAATGCAGACACTCTACCCCTTACCGAAAACAAAACAAAAAACCCCAAACAAAAAACCCCAAACAAAAAAAACCACAAAAAATCCCAACAAGCAAAAAAAAGAGATTAGCTTCCAGGCAGCTCAGGTCCATGAATGTGCTCACAAGAATGGGGAAGGGATCAGAAAGCTGAGGCCAGGATTGTGGCAGTCCCATTTTAGATCAGTTTAGACTGCTACAGCACCACACCCTAAGATTACTTCAGCTGAAAAAGATGAAAAATGACCCACATCTTTTTATCTGCATATTCTATTCTTTGTCAAATTCTTTTTTTCTACTGTATATTTTTTTTTCCTTCTTGAAAAACTGAACTCGGAGAAATAAGCAAGAAAGTTTTTAATAGAAATCACAAAATGTTAGTTCCTGAAACTTCCTTAAGGATACTGCTCACCAGAAATCTGATTTCAGTTCCTAAAACTCAAGTTGTGGTTAAACAGAGCTTTCAAAATAATAATGCTGAAAGTATTAGAAGGAAAAGATGGTAATTCAGAAAACCAAGCTGTGTGTAAGATGACAACAACAGAACTCCAGCAAAAGATGAACATAAAACCACAATAAAGTAGGCCAAGGTATTTTGAAAAGCACCTTGTAAAAGGCATAAAGCTAATACTTGAAATATTTTTTATTTTATGAAAACCACACAGCTAAATAATCAAAGGGGCTTGTAAAACAAGTAAGCTGCAAATACAGCCTCAAGAATGGATGCTAAAGGCCAGCACAAAAACGTAAGGCAGTAATTGACCTTAGCATTCACTGCAGAGGAGCTTGAAAAGCTCCCTGAAAGCTTGTCTGGACAGGATATATTTAAAGACCTGCTTCTGAGACTCAAGGAAAGAGGCTTTAAAACAAGCTGAGAAAATGACCAATAAATCAACAGGATATGAATGTATTAACCCAAGAGTTATAAAGCACTGAAAAAATGTAACTGGTCAACTACTAATTGTGGTATGCAAATACAGGGCCATTGGTGTTGCTGCAGGTGGCCTGAAAGGACCAATTTCCACTCCAGGTACCATCCAGGGGCCTAATCAACAAATATGCTCAATGTTCTTACCTGAAAAACAAGTAATAATAACAACAAACTGTGAGTTACTAGACTTGTGGCTAAAGAAGCTACTAGGCAAGTAGTGCCTCATATATATTAGCATTCTGAAAGGAGTGTATGGGTAAATATAACAGTTACTGTAGCACACCAGGACTTTTCAAGCTCCCTCACAAAATGCTTTTGCATATTTAGATTACTGAACAACAGAACAAAGCATTCGATGAAATTCAATGCGTGAAATAACACATGAAGAAAATAAATCTACACAGCAAATTATTTCAGTGTAGTTATTATCACTCCAAAAAAAAAAAAAAAAAGAAAAGGGAACTTGGAGGGACTATTAGACATCAAAAAGAAAAAATCAAAAGCATTCATCACTATGAATCCATGCTACCTCTGAATTGCAAATACTTCCTTGCAGCCCTGGTCATCCATCTCAAATAAATAAAAATATACTTCATGTGATATGAAGTATATAGACAACAGTAAGCAATAAAGTAATTATTTTTCCCCATACTAAGAATTATTATATAGACTAATATTTTCTGATTTAAAAAAAAAAAAAAAGATAGTACAAAAGAGACAAATTACATAGGTCTGTAAGTCACTGATGGTGTGAAGAAAATTAATAATTCTTCCATACTGACCATTTCTGACAGAAGAAATGGTCAAAACCTAGAAACGGAAGAGTTCTTCCTCTATGCAGTATTTCATAAAACTGAATAGTGCAGGTATGGTGGTACACAGACCAAGAACACAAAAGCTGTCAGGTAAAGGTTACACAAATTCATAACAGACACGGCCTTTAGAAGGTATAAAGATCTGAAAGCTCAAGATACAACCTCTGTTCCGGGGCCTCCCTGACCTGCCTGATGCCGAAAGGACATGCTGTTTGTTTTGTTTCTGTTACACTTCCTGGAGCATCCACCACTGAACCCCATCCTCCCCAGGTTAGTGCAGTCACCAGCTGCTGAGGTCTGCCCAGAACCACAAGTCCACCTCAGGTGTGGGAGAGGAGGACAGAGGTGTAGCCTGGATGCCTGTAGGAAAATCTGCTGAGAGATCTAAGCTGAGAAAGCAGACTTGGAGCAGTCACCACTGGCTGGGTCAGACATGGCCACTGCCTCTCACAAGAGCTCATCTGCCATTTCAGTGATAAGCTCTTGTTTATCGAACAAAAGTTTGCAACTTCTTCACTGCAAAGTGAAAGCTTAGACGCAAAATTGTTTGCGGAAGTTAAATATGGCAGCGGGTTCTCCCACATGTCAAGCTTTTCCAGAGGTCACATTCAGCTCCAATGGCTTCGGGCTCTGGCAGCGACTCTCCATACAGAGCTATGAAGGGAAACCATTCATATGATTTTGCCCAGAGAGGTTGTGGAGTGTCCCTCACTGGAGATATTCCCAGAATCATCTGGACGCAATCTTGTGCCATGTGCTCCAGGATGACCCTGCTGGAGCAGGGAGTTTACACCAGATGACCCACTGTGGTCCCTTCCACCCTGCCCCGTTCTGCGATTATCCTGCTGTAACAGAACGCAAACTTCTGTGAGGAAAACTCTGTAGCAGAACTCGAATGTGAAGACAATGGGGTCTCACTGGGCCCCTACAGAGAGCGGTGGGCCCCAAACGCTGCCCATCAGCGATGCCTTCAGCTAAAGGGGGTGGTCTCTCTTCACACCATACACTACCCACCACTGAGCCCTGCCAGAGGTGGGTGTGCCCTCTGCCCCCACCCCTCGTATTACCCATCACCACAATCCCTGTAAGAGCCGGGGGTTCCCCTCTCACCACCGCACCCGTTACCCCATTCCTCTCAGCGGCGGGGGTGTCCCCCCATCCCCCCGCAGTGGTCTCTCCCTCCCTCCCCCGCAGTCGCCGTGGTCGCGCCCTGCCCTCACCGTAGCGCTGCGAGCGCGGCGGGCGCCCCAGCGACTCCAGCCGGCCCGGCCCCCACAGCAGCACCAGGGCCGGCACCAGCCACAGTCGGAGCCTCATGGTCCGGGCGCGGCTCCCTCCGACACCGGCCGCCCGCTCGTTCGCATCCGCCCGGGGCAGCCTCTCCCTTCGCCCACCGCGCCGGGCCCGCCGCCCTCCTGGGCCCGCACCCGGAAGCGCGGCGGCTGCACGCGGGGCATTGTGGGGGAGGGCGGGGCCGCCATCTTGGGCGGCGGGGGCGGTGCTGAGGGAGGAGCGGCCCAGGGCGAAGCGGGAGCAGCCGGAGTAGCGGGAGCGAGAGCCGGAGAGGCGGCCCCGGGCGGCCCATGAGGGTCCGGCGGCCGCCCGCCCGCCTTCGGTGCAGCGTGGGAAGAGTCATGGCGGCTGCGCTTTCCAGCGCCGGCTGCGCTGTGACGGCGTGAGGTGCCGAGTGCTGCTTGGGACCATAGTGGGTCATCTGGTCCAACCTCCGTGCTCCCGCAGGGTCATCCTGGAGCACATGGCACAAGATTGCGTCCAGATGGTTCTTGGAATATCTTCAGTGAGGGACATTCCACAAGCTCTCTGGTCAATCTGTTCCAGTATGGGATCACTCGCACAGTTAAGTTCTTCCTCATGTTCAGGTGGAACTTCTGTGCGCCAGTTTCTGTCCTTTGCCTCTTGCTCTGTCGCTTGGTAGCATTGAGAAGAGCCTGGCTCCATTCAGATACTTACAGACATCGATGGGGGTCCCTCTCAGTTGTCTCTTCTAGAGGCTGAACAGGCCCAACTCTCTCAGCTTTTTCTCAGTGGTGCTCCAGTCCACAAAGCATTCTCATTGCCTTCCGCTGGACCTGCTCCAGGAGCTCTGTGTCTCTCTTGTCCTGAGCAAGCCAGAACTGGACACATCACTCCAGGTGTGGCCTATTTAGGGCTGGGTGGAAGGGGCAGGATCACCTCCCTTGACTTGCTGCCAATGCTCTTCCCACCGAGGGCGCTCGCTTTCTTGGAGCGTCCTCACCACAGCCCCCTCGCCGGCCTCCCAGAGTGGGAACAGACCTCTGGAAAGGGAGGGGGCTCTGGGTTCTGCAGCCTGTCCCTGGAAAGAGCAAGGGGTGTGGATCCCCCCACCCAGGACCCTGGCGCTCTCAGGTCCCACACACTCAGTGGTGCTGCTCACAGCTGCGTTTGCAGCTTCTCCTCCTCCCATGCAAGTGACTCTACTGGTGATTTTACAAGGTTTTGTGTAGTTTTTGCAGCACGACTGAGGATTCTGGCCCTCAGTACAAATAATAACTGATGGATCCATAGTCAACTGTTCCCAAAAGCAACACCTTGTTGAGATAAAAACACGGGAAACATACCTGAGTTACAGCTGTGCTGAAGTGCTCCAGTTAATGTTCTCCAGAATTACCTCAATCTCTTACCTTTTTGCAGATGCCTCTGGCAAAGATGATTGCAAGTGATGTAACCATCAAAAATGGAGAAAAAGATCCCCATTGCCCATCCTGCTTAAGCTGTGCTGCTCGTTATTTAACCTGAAATACACTTAAATAGCATCAATAGATTCTGGATGAACAGAATCTGCTGAGAATCTGCCACTGTTCATTTTGTGTATTCTTAATCCATGAACCTCTTTGTAAGTCATCACCTCATTTCGAAACAGATCAGGGAGAAGGCCAGTGATGAAGTGTTCCAGCAGCAGAACTCGGGAAGTTCCCTTGGGTTTTCCATCATGGCCTTAAGATCTCCCTGTACTACTGTTGTAGCCAGTTCAGTTGGTGGGTTTCAGCTTCTGGCACCTGGTACACTAAGAATATTGAAATAGCATCAGGTCCTCTTGAAAATGATGTATTAATGGGTTTTATGCATTTTATGACTGTTGCAATTCATGAGATCTATCACAACCTTCTGAACTGGAGATTTTATGAGCTTTTTTGTGTCATATGCCTTTGTGTGGATTAGTCCATGTTTGTGCTTAATCTTCTTACCTCTTTCTGGTCTTGGTTGGTTTTTTTAGATGTAGTATACCCATTCTGAAGTATATAATATATAATTTTTCCCTACCCATTTCTTGATTCTAGTGACTTTCCTATTTTTTGACATCTGCTGAGTACAGAGTTGAGGTTTTAGGTAAGTTTCAGCTTTCCAAAATGTCCTTCCAAATTAGTAACAATGAAAAAAGTGTTCATCATTGCATTTTGTGAAGATTATACTTGGAATTTATAAACATCAATTTTCATTTGCCCTTTTTTCAGAAGTGATTTAATATTGCAGGATCTTTCTGCAAGTCTTAGAATCAACTTTAGGTGGAACTTTTTGGAATAGGTTTGTTTTATCTGCGAACTATTTATCCCTATTTTTAGGTCATATATTGGACTGCAGAGGTCCCAGTACAGATCCATTTTTTTATTGATGGGTGGACTTTCGTCTCTTTCACTAGTTTTGGAACTTGTGAAGCAAGAAGGAGAAAGCCAGGTAGAAGGTTTATTTTTCTGTTATCACTTGAATTTTCTCACTAACTAGGTTTGTTTCTTCCATTTACTTCTTATCTCACTTGATTGCCTGTAAATATTTTTAGGGTTACAGACTGTGACTTGCGTTTTGACAGAGCCCATCACAATGGAGTTGTTAGATAAAGTGTTTAGACTATTGCTATTTAATAGTAACATAAGAGTGTATAATAATTATGAGAAGTGTAATTGATTTAGCAATATTGTTTATTCCACATTAATAACAATAATTTATTTTGTATCAGCAGGTTTGTTTGATTGCATTTCTGGGTGTGATTTATTTTTTCATTTTACTTTATTTATTCAAATATATCATCTTGTGTCCAGTACAAGAGTACTTTTGGAGTGCATTGATACTCAGTATTGATAGAAATGCATTCTTTCCTACCCTCAGAAAGGAATTTGAGCCATTCTGTTAGGGTAATTAGGGACTAAACAAGCATATATGGGATATAATTATAAATTAATGGGAAGTAGCATGTAGTGTGTTTTGGCGAGGAATAGCACAACTACAGCACACTGAATTTAAAAAAAACCAAAACAATGTATTATGCACAGCCAGTAAAATGCATTTCCCTGGGTTAATAACAAAAGCTAGAGATGTGCAGTGACAGCTAACTGGGCAGCTAACCCTGTTCAGAAGAGGGGTTTAAGGGCAAGTGTTTGATAAAAGAGGTTAACCCACTGACTAGAGTGATTCCTAAAATATAGGGTTTGGTAGTTCCCTTGGTGGATTCCGTGGCAGGGCCTGGAGGAAGATAGAGGATTACCTTTGTTTTGTGCATGTTTGAATAGCAAATGATCCCCTGAGGAAAAAGTCCTGATCTTGGTTCTGAGCTAAAGAGATAAGCAGTGCCCCTCCCCAACCATGTGGGAGAGGTAGGCTGCATAAAGCTGCATATTTTCCCATGGGAATTATTGAAACCCCTATTACATGTGGCTTTTGAATCTATGTTGTGTGAAGCCCTGGGAAGTGTAGTGACTTAAAAGAATTGTTCTTCCTTTTGGAAGGGCGATGGAATGAATGAGTTCATAAGTCTCTTCCACTTTCATGATCATCTGCAAAAAAAAAAAATTCCTTAAAAGCACTTGGAAGTTTCTCAAAGTAAAATAACCTCCAGAACACAGAAAAAAAACCCAAAAGCAAAATATCATCTCTGCTTCTGTAACACAAGGAGGGCTTCGTGTTTGTTTCATACCATGGATCACAGGACCTAACAGCAAGACAGGTCTTCAGGAGTTACGAGCCAGAAGACTGATCAGTCTGATCACTGAGGTTAAGTCTTGTCCCTCTTGCTGGTTTAGACTGTTCTGATAAATGAGATCTGGACTCTTGTGACATAGGAGTTCTGAAATTCCTGTTAATTCTTCTCTTCCTCACCTCTTTTTTATCTCTGTTCTCTTCCTTGGCTGTCTTTCACCAAGTCATCTGACTTAGTCTCGTCTCTTTTATCTCCATAGATAATATTTTTTCCCGTACAGCATTTCCTTACTTCGAAGGCCTCACCCTTACTTAGCATTGTTTGGCCTATTGTCACTTTCTAAATATGTATAATAGCATTCCACATTAGTGATCCAGCAGTTTATAGTGTTAATAGTCTTTTCCCAACATTTCCCCTACGTACTCAGCAAGACAGAAATTTGGCTACAACTGTTGAAATCTACATATTCCAATATTTTCTGACTGCATGGAACTTCTCTGGTCTCTTGTGGTCTTCTGACTGACTTACCTGCTGTGCTAGTTTTGAAATCTGCAATTACTGCAACATAAAGGAAAGCAGAGAGATCAACATGAGGGAGCTTTTTAAAGGCAGAAGCAACCTGAATTTGTTCTTCATAATTGTGAGCATGTGTTCTCCATAATTATAATAACACATTATGCATTTATTCCCTGAAGCATAACAAAGTTAATCTTCCTAGGGAGGGAATATACTCTTGTGAAGTTGCTTCCTGCCACAGTCTTTTTAAAATCCACAAAGAAATTACTTGGCCCTACTTTCTGACACAAAGTGGTCCCTGTTTCTTATATCTGCCAGGAGATGGTGCTGCCAGTCTTTCATCTCTCCCTTTCCAGTTCTTAGGAAAAGTGGCACATGTTCATGTATAAATAATGAAGATACTTCTGCCATCTGACTGCTGCACTTTTGTCCTAACAGGGAAACAGAAAACACCTCTCCATATTTAAAGCTTACTACTATCTTAGAACTGGATACACATATTTAAGATTCACCAGATGTCAATGGAAAAACCATTCAGGAACTTTCCAGAGTTTTCCAGTGCTCCATGACAGGATGATGAATACAAACCCCTCCTCTTTATGATCTCCTGGGTAGTTTCACACATGCCTTTCTCACCTTTACAGACATCTCTGGATGCACTCTGGCAAGGTGATTCATACTCTCACAGACATCCCAGCCCTGTTCAGACAACAAGAGCTTTGACACTGCTTTAAGTGGAAACAAGATGCAGTTTTAAATCTCATCCTAAATCACTTTCGGTAATTAAGAGCATTCTGTTAGCATCAATGTTAACAGGTCCCGTGGCTCCTGATTCCACTGATTTATTATATGTCCTGGTGATTTCTCTTACACACACTACAGCTGTCTCAGCCACTGCTGAAAGTTACCATCTCTGATACCAATTCCTGCTTTTCAGAGGACATCAGATATTTTTATTCATTCTCTTTTCTCTCCTGAGAAAAAGCTTCTCTGATATGAACTATAATAGAATAAAAGAGAATCTAAGTATTCAATAAGATAAAATATACTTCATCTAGGCAATATTTTTGGTCAGACATTAGGACCAGGTATTACTCCGGGAGTATTGTTAATGTAAAGGCAGCTAATGTGGAGCTTGGGGAAAGTAATGAAATGTGGGACAGTCTCCAGCTGTACTATTTTGGTGTATGAGACACAGATTGCCAGGATACTCCAGCAGCCCAAGCAAAATCTGGCAGCCTGACAACTGGCTATCTCCTCTACTAAAAAAAAAAAATAAATTAGTAGGAATTTTAACTGATTAAATTTGCACACATTTGGATTTGGAAAGTTCTGCTGGCAATCTGCCTTGTGCTGACTTCTTTGGTCCTGTATTTGCGTGTATGTACATGTGTCTGTGTCTATATACACATATGAACAGTCCCTGCTTAGGCTTAGAACTGTACAGGAAGCTTTGTAAGAGACAAATGAAACTCTTTTGGGCAAACTCTGAAATCAGTATTCAGTGACTTCACAAATGAGGTTTATTCTCATGTGTGAGAGTTGCAAGGTAGAACTCCTGGGATTTTTTTTCCCTCACCAGCTACCTTGCCAATATGGGATTTAAGTGTAAGTGGAGGCTTAAACATGCCATGAAAAATTAATGTATTGAATGCTGTACCATCTGCATTACAAAGAAACTGAAAAAGAGTGGGCTAAAAGGAGGCTGTGCTGGAATGGATGCCTTCTAGGGGTTTTTTTGGCAAGATCTCAAAAAGAGACCAATTCATGGAATACATGGAACGTAGCATTAAACTTTGCTTGCTGTTCCTAATTAGAGCTGTAGTAGACCACACTTGGGAATGTGGCATCACTGAGAGTTGCTTGAAAAGAGACAAATGCCTCAGCCAAGCAAGTAAGACCATGCGTTTTCCTTGAGTTCCATGGTGAGAATAGGCACCCAGAGCCTCCTGCAGAATCAGATGCTCTTGAAAAAAACGTGCTGTGATGGGATGTTGCAGCGATTCTCATTCTGTAAAGTTGCATGTCTGTCTTAATGCTCCTCTGGGCACCATCTTAAAGCCTCAAGAGACTGAAAAGAAAAGGACAACAGGATCTCCTGTAGTGGCCTAGTGGCTTTGGAGCAGAAAGACAGGACAGAGTTACCCCTAAATTGCACCACTGGCTGAATGAACCCATTCACCCCAGACCTGGCAGAATGCAGGCAGCTTTTTGCTGTGGTGGTGCAGCCCTCAGTGTAACAAGCTGTCAACCCGTTCAGAGGTTTCATTCTCCTCACCTATTTTTGACCCTGCCAACTCAATGGTGTCTCAGCAACTGTAGTGGTTTTGATTCTAGGCCTTCCTTCGTAACCAGGTTGGAACCAAGGAACCAAGGCCATGTTTCCAGTATTCCATACGATTTTTATGTAATCAAGGGTATAAATAAGAAGGGAGAGGAAGCTCTCGCTCTCTTCTCTTCTGGTGGTCTGAATGCACAGGTTCTCTGCTGTCGGTCCTACTCGTGTGGAGGAGTGAGGCCTGGTGAGGCCTTGTAGGCCTTGGGAGGCAGTGGGTGCTGGCGGTTTTTTGGCACGATTCTGTTATCTCAAGGAAAGTATAAGCCTTTCTTTTACTAGTTCTTTATTGTTTGCTCCCAGGTTTTGATAGTGTATATCTGTTTTCCCTTTTTCCCTTTTCCTTTTCCCTTCAGGGAAGCGGGGTGCGTTCGGGGTCCCTAATATTGTACATAGTATTCTAGCTGTATATAACTGTAAATATATGCAAATATATATAGATAGATATAATTCAGTTGGTTTCGGGTTCTTCAATTTCTATAGTTTTTTTTCCTTTGCCCCAGGGGAAGAAGGGGGGAGGGGAGGTTTTCCCTGTGGGTTTGGACAGTTGGCATGAAGCCAACACAGCAATGTAAGTGTGAAGCATTACTGCTCCAGGCTAGCAAGTACTTCACACTCTAAGCAAGAAAACTGTATCCAGCTTCTCACAGTTCTTTCTCAGACAGAATAGTTCTGCTGAATATGTGAGTGAGAGGATTTATTTCTAAGTCATTTCTTTGCAAAAAAAGAAGTTCATCAAATGACTTGGGTCTATGAACACTGTCAAAATCTTCCTGTGACCAGAATCTGCACATGCCACCTATTTCTAAAAAGAAAAGGAAACCTCTGTGAGCAGCCTGCATCTGGGACAGCAGTTCACCACTGCAAAATTGGCCTGCATGTATCTTAGACTTGCAGACAGCCTACTGATGTCAGGCTCTGGAGCACCAGCTGGCTCATTTCATTCAACAGTTGGGGTTCAGGGTACCCAGACTTGGCCATCCTTATGATGGAACTTTGATGCAGGAGCTGCCTTTGAACTGCTTAAGACCTATGTGTGATTCAAGAGTCACCTGCCCATCAGCTGCGATTTCAAAACCTTTATTTTTATATGTCTTAGTATTTATATGCCTTTGATCTCTCATTTTCATGGTGCCTCATTTCTCTCCACTGCAGGGCTTTCAGTTCCGTGTGCTTAAAATGTGACTCACACAGTCGCCGTTCCCCAGCCCTGCCCAGTTACACTGCTCTTGATTTGCTCAACAGCTTGATCTGATACAGGACACATACCAGGAACACAGAGACAAGAGCACTTCCAAGGGACACTTCTGCTGCAGGACAGTGCTGCATGTTCCCTTCTACCCCTGTGCAGGCTCTCATGCTGGCCTAGCTGGAGCAGTTTGGTTGGAAGCATACTCTGTGTAGTGGTAGTAAAAAGCCTTGAGAGGCCTGCACTGTGGATCAGCAAGTATGCCACTGAGCTGTGTTATTCATGGAGCTGTAGCTTAGATAGCCCTGGTAACACAGCTGTGCCATCATAAGGCACCTGGGAGCACTTTGGTGATTCTGCAATCACAAATGTCCAACTAGGTCAGTAGTCTCCAAACAGAAGTGTAGTCAACTCTGAAAATTTATTGTAACGTTATTAAAATTCTGCTTAAAAATGTGTTTTTGTGTGGTTCTGCAGAGCCCACAGCACTGGCTCATGGGACACAGTAAGGAAACTGCTGGCCAAAATACTTCTTCAGCTGTAACTAACTCAAGGTACCTCTACAGAAGTGGGCAGACCTCTGACCAAGTCTCTTCACCTTTCTGTGTGTGAATCAGTTTTCCAGTGGTAGACCATGGATATTGATATACATTAAATATGCAATGCAAGTGCCAAGTACTCATAGTTATTATATACCTGCTGACCTAAAGCACCAATTTAAAAGGACTGAAATAACCTGAAACCAAGCACAGAGATAGACCCATTTTTAAGTGGTGATCTTAGGGACAAGGTAATTTTCTTTATGAAAAGTGAGACCAAGCTCATGTTTCTTACATGTGACTGCATACTGTTATTGGTGAAGAACTGGTAGGCAGGAAGTTTCTAAGGTCTCTAAAGCAGAAAGCACAGGCACAGAGTTTACTGCAAATCTAGGACAGAAACTCATACTTGGTTATCACTCTTTTAATATTTTTGTTCTCAAAAGAATACTGCGTTATATTTAACCAGGGATGTTAATATGGCTCTTTGTAAATTTAAGTATTTTTGCACATGAAGGAAAAGATAATAAAGGGAGTATTTTAAGAGAATGTCTGTTCTGAGCAAATGCCTGTTAAGATAATAGGTAAACAGCACTGTAATCAAAGGACTCAAACTCTTTTGAAGTTGCTGAGGAAATGTGTGACAAATATCATCAAGAATGTGGTTCAAAGGATGCAGTTCATATCTCTAAGACGCATACAGAAGGCTTGATTTGGATCTTACAGTACTTGTATACCAGAATATATTATAGATATATAATACATATATATATAAATACATATATTAAAAAATATATATAATCAGCTGAATCAAACTTACTCTGCTGTCAGATATCAGCAGTGGGTAACCATTCTTGCTTTCTCTGGGATGCTGAGAAAAGCTGACCCTGTGGGCTCAGGACAAAGAAGGACCCTGAAATAGGCCATTAAAGGGGCCATGAAAGACAAGGAGGTCAACAAGGTGACCAAGAAAAAGTTTCAGAGAAAAACCCCTCAAGCTCTGTGGTGCCATCAGAGCTTTTGCTCTTGCACTTGTCCCCTTGATACCTTCTTCTCCTTTCCTTTTCTCTTTAAGCTTCACAAAACCTGTTCCAGTTTGACTAATTACATGATGCGAGTATGATTTGTCCTTGTATGTATTTGCAATTAAATTGCACTGAACTCTTATGTACACTCATAGCTGATTTTTTTGTCTGGTTGGTTGGAGTTTTTTTTCATTTATTTGTATTCACAAATACAGGTAACCAAAAGGGTGAAAGGTGTAAATAGTTATACAGAATCAAGGTCTACAGTCGTTGAATTTCTGGATTGTCTCCCCCAAGAGAGGTGATTGAGAAAAGTCAGACAGAGGTGGTAACACTTGTGATGGAATACCATGGCTCTCCGCTTACACTGGCCATCTCAGGGCAGCCTTGAGACCTCCAGGCTCTTGTCACAGTGGTCACCCTGCTTGGGTACCTTTGGTAGAAGTACAGACTGATCAGGTGTACCCAGCATTTTCCACCTGTATTTGCAGAGGCCTTGCTGTAGGAGTCATTTCCCAGTAGGAATTATTAAGATAAGCAGACTGTGCCCTGCAAATTAAATCATCCTTTTGGTCAAAAGTCCATTCTTCTGATAGAAACACTGCTGAAGCCAGTGTAAGCAAGGATGCATTGCTACTATTTTTGATGCAATTATACTGAGAATAAAGAAACCATCAGTTTTCAGGACCTTTTACAACACTCAAGTTATTAGAACAAAATTAAGTTGAATTTTAGTGTGTTGCTGTTGGACATGGGTTCTCATTTACCACAGCTGATACAAATCGAAGTGTTTTTCCCTTAGGCTTTTCTTAATATCTGAGCAACAGTCTAAAGCATAATTCACCAAGCCTTCAGAATGCAATGGTAGTTCACCAAGAATAAAAACACCACCACTGACCATATAAACATACTTGTACTTAATGGCTTTTGCAGTAAGGGGTGTAAAATAAAAATAAGATAGTATAAAAATAAAAGAAATTAAGGTCTTGAGAGAAAAAAACAGCAACACTTCTGTTTATGTAAGATGAAATTAGTGGCTGAGTATTAACCCAAGATAACACTAATATATTTGTTAGTGGTTTAGTAAAAACAACTGACTACATTAATATTTTTAATGCTATGTAGAGTATTAGGACAATTTAGCATTATGTGTGTTTGAAAGACACAGCCCTGAGGAACCTGGAACTTTGAAGTTGGATCTGCTCTGGGAGGAGAGTTGAACCAGATGATTTCCATAGGTCCCTTAGAGCCTTAATGATTTTATGACTCTAAAGAATTACTGAAACTAAGCTGCTTTTATTAAAATATTTGCCTTTTTACTGGCTGACAACATTGTCTAATGATAACGAGCAATGCAGGTGTGATGTTAAGCTATAAAAAATCATAATCAGTAAAGTATGAAGCCATAAACCAGCAGCTGTACTTTATAAATGTGTGTATGCAATGTAGAAAAACAGTTTCAGTATTAGGAGATGTTTTTGTAAGATCTTTATATTACTTGTTTTGCTCCTGTTAATGCAAAGATACTGCATATATGGTAGTAAGTAAACCTGAGCAGTTTTTTATATTTTATGAGTTTATTAGTCTTTTATATTGCTGTTTTTACTGTGCAAACCTCTAGTATTTCCTATCGTAACTTAAACCATATTCAAATGAGGTATTTGAAAAGCTAAATTTACTTGAAGAATAGGTATTTAATTGGCTATTCTTATCTAAGTCTACAAGAACACCCAGAAAATAGGATTTTGTCTTTAAGGATTTATACTTTTATTTCTGTTTTTCCAGACAACACGACCAGTAATTACTGTGTCAAATGTAGTTTCTAAATAGTCTTCACCTAAGATGCCATAATTAAAGCAATTGTATTTCATGCAAAAATTTAACAACATTTTTCTCTCTCTGTCTGAGTCCAGAAATCTGAGTTATGCAAAGGCAGGACT
This sequence comes from Oxyruncus cristatus, assembly GCA_013399855.1. Lineage (NCBI taxonomy): Eukaryota > Metazoa > Chordata > Aves > Passeriformes > Cotingidae > Oxyruncus > Oxyruncus cristatus. The sequence continues at coordinate 532,532 of VXAY01002045.1, read as the reverse complement.
GCAAACTTACAGCTAATGATGTGTAGTTACTGGCATGGGGTCAGCCTAGGTCCTTAGTAACCAAAAGTTGTTAGTATCTGATTATAACTAATTTCCAACATGAAATGAGTCAGTCTTCTCCAAGCAGACAAGGTAACATCTCATAAATAAATACAAATATATATCTACAAATCAATGTAAAAATATACAATATAATGCTTATAAATAAAATATGTATTTCATATACACACACCAGCCCAACTGAAACTATTTTCCCACCTTTTACTTCTCATGAATGGGGCACATTTTTAGGTTGTAAAAGAGATGCTTCCAAATCCTCTTGATTTCTCAATTGAACTTAGTAGGAGTCTTGCTCTAGATTGTTTCATTTTAATCAGTTAAACTTCTTTGGTGAACTAATTTTCTATGGATATTTATCAGATCATTTGTTTCTTGCATCAATCCAATATTCTCCTGTTTCCTTGATTACAGGCATCGGTACCAGGACATTTCATTCTGGAACACTACAGAAACAGCCTCCCACACCATAAATCATGGGAGAACCGAACGCAAAGGTTTGTCTTTTGATGCTTAAAATTTTTTTTCACCCTTAAGCCCAGCTGTGAAGGTAGAAAGAAATTGGATCATACAGAATACCTGAAAATTGTAGTAAGACATGTTTGGTTACCAACCTTATGTTCTGCTCGGGTGTCATTTGGATTGACAGTTCTGCTAAAAATACCAAGGTTCTTTCATAATTTTTGTCTTTTAGATATAACTCTTCTTTTTGTGCAATTTACTTTTGAATCTTGGGAGCTTTCAGTGCTGGAAAGTATTACTCCTAAAGAGACTTGATCATGCAGCCCTAATGAGTGAGAATCTGGTATCACTCACTTTCAGCCATCAGGAAGTATTATAAGACCAGAACCAGAATCCAGAGCAAACCAGAAAAATAAACCTACCCTGAGTCTGACAAACAGGGATGTTAAAAAGTCCTCGTACTTGGTTTTTCGTTAGGTAGCCACTTCATCCATCATAATTTGCATTGCCATGGGGAGGAGGAGTCCTCCTGGCCTCTCCTCCCAGGCATTTCTATTCCTGTGGAACCATGCAGTGTGGGGATCAGCATGTGGCTGGGGGAGGGATAAGGGAAAGGTGTTCAGCCTTGCATGGGATTTTGCATTCCGGCTGCCTGATGCCAGACTAAGGGAGGCACTAGGGACAAGCAGAGGTGAGACAGCAGAAGGTTTCAAAGGCAATATGGATTTGTGTTGGACTAAATTCACCTTATAACTGTGACCTCAGTGGGATCCTCCAGAGCATATATCCAGTGCAGGAACTGATTGTCAGCATAGGAGGCACAGCCCAGGAGGACAGGCTGCCACTGGAGCTTTGTACCCCAGCATTCCCAATTAATGAAACAGTCTTCAGATACCACTGGCAGCGAGTATTAATCAGCGTAGACTTTGGGTTGCTGTAATTTGTAAGGCTCAGACCAACACATTTCATCCTGCAGTATTGTTTAGAAGCAATGTGTAGTGTTTTTAAGCTGAGTATCTTCAAATTAAGAAAGCAAGTAAACAAATTCCTAATAGCAAATAAGAGTTTTGGGAGTGGGTGGGCGCAAGTGAATATGAAAGCGGAGCATCAAAGAAGAAAAACAAAGAAAAATACATCAAACTACATCTACCAGTTGCTTTTGTCTCAATGAAATAGGTCTGTGAGGCAATTTCCCTGAACAGCAACAATCCCTCTGTTCCATTTGGAAAACATGGAAAAACTTCACAAGTCAAGGAAAAAAACAAGTAGGAACAGACAGAACATATGCTGTTAAATGTAAGATTTTGAATTTTTGGCCATTCCTTCCACAAAGGGCCCTCAGGTAGCCAGACATTCCTCATTTCTAAATGTTAAGCTTTCTTCATTATCATAGTATTTTTCTTATTAACCAATGAGATACACATGTATTTATTTTTATTTCTTAAGAGCTTGAAGATTTTTTTCTCATAGTTTTAGAAACTGGGATAGCTTTGCACAGGAAAATACTTTAAGCAGAGGAATGCAGGGCATGGAAAACAACTGACATGCCTGTATCTTGTCCTTGTCTCTGGCTCCACAAGTGGGAGGGTGGAGAGAGTACTTCCTTTGGCCCACATGAAGAGGAAAGAGCTGATTAGCAGGGCCAAAGGAATACAGGACTCGGCCAACCTGGTACATGCAGGTAGGCCTGTAATAGACATCTACTTCAGAAGGCTCCACACAAGTGTAGTCAATAAATCTGAGCTACAAAACAGCTTTCAACATCCTCCAACACAAAATACCTAAAGACAACTATTAAAAAAATAAGGTACAAGAAGAGGTCAGGAGGAACTGGGCATTGCAGAAACCCTTCCTTCATTAATAGTAGAAAGTATGACATAAAGTTCCAGTGAGAAGCACTCTAATCCACTTTCTCTTACAGAGAAGGAAATAAAATTTGTAACAATTCTTCCAAAACGGAACTGAGAGGCAACTTCCTCCTGGATCCCAGTTGGCTAGATGAGCATCCATCTAGTAATTGCAGATCAGAGTTGTAAGGGATCTCAAGGGTAAACATCCACTTTCAGACAGGATCGTTCTGTGTAGTTCCCATCAAAAAAGCAACAGTGTTTTATTGGTCAGTATACTCTGTTTTTTAAAGTTCTTTATGTTGTACACCCTTACCTCTTCACCTAGCAGAGTGCATTTTTGTAATAGCTATCATCTTAATGCTACAGTTAGGATTCTTTGGCCTTTGGTTTTGTTTGTAGATATGATGTGAATAATGTCAATGGAGAATGATAGAGATGGGATGCACCAAGACAGAATAAGATTTCATATAAAAACTCTGAGGTATGAGGTTATGCTAATAAAATGTATTTCAAAGACTTGATAATAACCCATGATAATAATCTAAATGCTGATTTCAAAATTCTTCATATTCCAGAAGAGATCTGACACTGCAAGACCTCAGGCTACCTGGCTGAGGGAGAGCAGTCAGCCAGCAAGAAGCACCAAGTGATGGGAAAGGAAAATTTGGTAATGGTTGGGGAAAATTTTACTCACAAAAGAAAAAGACAAGTCTCCTTTGGATCATGACAGCCAGGTCAGCAAAAAACCATCTGAAGGCCAGTACAACCAACTCTGCAGACCTCAGTGCTGTGACTTGGCACAGCAAGCCCATGTCACAGGTATACAAGGTAAGATAATATAGAAATAGTCAGCACAGTGCTGCAATTCCAAAATCTCATAGATGACTTGTATGGGGTGTTATTAAAACCGGGCATAGAATATATTACCCCTGCAACTGCTTCTTTGAGCTGTTCTCATATCTCACTTGTATTCAGCTGCATCAAACAAATGTCTCATGCAGCTGAAGAAGCAGTTCTGAATTCCAAGCAGAGCAGATGGCAAGTCAGTTTTAAGGGTTTCATCTAAAAGGCCAATGTAATGATATAGGACTCTGTGGCGTTCAATTAATCAGTGCTTTCAAGGTGATGGAATCAAGAATAACAGGATTTATTTGCTACACTGGGAGATGTATTTTCCATATTTTTTTATCCTTGTCAGTCATGTGCTTGCATGACTAGTTGGGGAATCAGAGACAGCTCTAATGGAAAAGAGAAATTAGGTCATCTGGTCCATCCTCACTGCCAGGACATGACTGTTCCCTGCAGCGGATCACTTCCCACACAGTTATCTTTCCAGCTGTCTTTTGTAAGATGGAAATGCAATTCAAAGTCCCATTTGGCTATGACTACCAGAGCTTTTGAGGACTTTTTATTTGGCCAAAAATGCTTAATGGGAGAATCAGAACTAACAATTTTAAATAAATTTCAAAGAAAAAAATGCAAATATCAGAATTTCATTCTCAGTTGAGAATTTTCATTCTCATTTTTCATTCTCAGTTGAGAATTTTCATTCTCATTTTTCATTCTTTTAATAGAAAAATTGCGCAATATTTGGGATAGGAAATAGTTTCTAGATTCAATTCTACAAATTTATCAATAGGTTTCCTGCTAAAAAAATCAAACAACTAGTTCAATAAGTAGTAAAGCATCCAGTACTCGAGATGCTCTGAGCAGACTGTGATCAGGAGACCCAGCACTAGTGCTAGCTGACTGCAGGTTATCCAGGTTGCCTTGATCCCCGTCCTCCAGCAGAACATCTCAGTGGGCAAGCACTCAGACTCTACAGGGCAGGATCGGTTACTTAGGACAAAAAAATAGCAAACGCAAATGGAAAAACAGTGATAGAACTCACACATAAGTAAATGGCAAACTACTTCCCTTTCAGCAGCTTTAGCATGACTAACTTCCACACTGCCTGCAAATGTGAATAACCCCCAACTTTTACCCCTACATCACCATGCTCATTGAGTAAATTCAATAGTTTGCATTAGTAAGTGGCAGTCCAAGTATTTCCCTGAGGTTGATCTCATTCCCAAAGGACCTCTTTGCTTCATTTTACCAGATGTGGCCACGTAGTTTGGTTTAAGGATTCACTTTCTGAACTTAGGCAGGGATTCTCCACACCTGCTCGGCCTCACTATAGCATTTCCTTTGGCCACCAAATTCTCATCCTTCTCTGGCTTCTTATGCTTTTCTACATCAGTTCTTGGAATTACGTTTTTAGACCATCATCCTTCAAAAGAGAATTTTGTTTGAACTTCACCCTGCAGCAACATTCTCACCAGACAGGACCCAAGAGCATTTAAAGAACTTCAGCAGAAACCCAGCAGTTCAGAAACAAGCCCATCAGGACAAAACGAGTAATGTCTTCTCTAGATCTTCTGTGAAGAGATCTTTTGTGAAAAGATCACAACCACTGCAACCTCAAGTACAAGTGCATGTGGTTGCTCTTCAAGTCTCACCAGAAGAATCGTAAGATTTTCTTGGTAAAAGATGCCTTTTTCCCTTCTCCAACAGAGTGCTCTCAGGTGCTTCAGAGTTCAGGAATAAACCAGGTTACTCTCTATAGTTGCCTTACTAAGTCTTCAAATTAATCCACATAGCTTTTCCTTTTGTCTCCAGCAAGACTATAAAGAGATGACAAGAGTTATTCTATAAACCCTGAAGTCATTGTCAAGTTCTTATCATCCTCCTTATCTTTTAAAGTACATAGAGCACACTCTGTTTCATTTCTTTTCATAGATAAGGCTTGGACTTGTGTTAATTTAAATGGGCTTTACACCACAGTTTCAGGTAGTCACTGAAGTTACCAAAGTTACCAAAGGTTGCCAAAAAATCATCAGTCATGAAAGGGTTAGCATGCCAGGTGTGATTTCCCAGGGACATGACTTTTCTGGATGCTTGTGTGTGTAAACTTAACTGTAATAACAACAATGATTAGATCCGCCCTGACGTGACAGTTTTCATTGGTTTTGTTGCAGTAACAGGCTTCTAGATTCCACTTGATGAGGAAAGATGAACAGAACACACTAAATTACAGAGCTTTTGTGGGTGTAGCAATTTTGTACTGTTTGAGAAAAACAAAAAACATTGCAGTGTTACAAATCCACTGAACAGTCCATATGTTTTCTTTCCCATTACTTTCCTACTGCACTGTTTAATTCTGGTGGTTTATTAATTAGTAGCAGGGCCTGCCTAGTTTTCTCAACAAGTGAAATTTATAAAGGCAAAGAATAAAACATGAAGTTCCAGGATGCTGATATCGATTCCATATTTGTATCTGGCTGAAAAAAAAGAAGTTATGTTACATTGGAAAGCTTGAGCACTTTTTAAAAATTGAAGCGCCTTTGACAAAAACGATCCATCCTTCTCTCTGGTTCCAACTGGACAAAAATAGTATTTGCAATTGACCCACCAATCAAGACAGACAGATAAGCAAAATTTCCTTTTTATCTTCTAAGACAGTGAACTAAACAAGTGAGCCACCTTTATAAAGAGCAGCCATTTGGAAAGAAAATGCAATGTTTATTTCTTTCAAATGTCAATGCTCATGTTAAGGATCATTCTATTAGGCAATCAAAACAAGACTTTAGCGATTCCTCCTTCCTCAGCTGTTTTTAGTTTGCAGACACACACCAAAGCAAACTGCCCCCCTTACCTACCAAATCATCGTTGACAGAATACAAATCTATCACAGACTGTCGATAAACTGAATCCGCACTAAAATCAGCAAAACCTTAAGCAAAAGGATGTGCAGCACTAGGACCTGCCTCTGAAAAACCAATTACTGTTACAGATATATTGAAGCTCTGCAATTCTTACCATCCCTGCATACCACAAAAGGTTCCTGGAGCACTCAGATCTATTAATCTAAAATGCCTCTCTGTGCAGAGCTGCTGACAGCAGAATGCTTACTGGATTTCAGCCATCAGGCAGAACTGACACAAAAACAAGTGAGTATAAACCAGCTAAGAGAAAGCTTCTTATTTGGATTTCTAGCTATCAGCAGGCCAAGGACCTGGAACAGGCTTCCAGCACCAAAGGAGGAAAAGAATCTAAATACAAGCCTGGATAAACATACTGTATAGTGCCTGTGATGGCAATGAGTGGGATGTGATGATCTATGGGGTCTCCTCCAGACTTATTTTAAGTACATAAACCACAGAATAAGTTGTCCCACTTTGAAGCAAAAGTCTTCAATGGGTTAGGCTGGCATACTTAAGGTTTTATTCTCTATAGGAACAATTTGTATTATTATTTCTACAATTTTTTTTTTTTTTTTTGTTATTTATCAAAGCTGCTGGTTTTCAACCACATTCCACAGCTCCACTAGAGGTGACCATATACTCTTGGTACAGAACAGCATGTAACTGTCTCACTGCTTGCAGAAGAATGGAGCAGCACATAAACAGAGTTATAAGCATCTTTTCAGCCCTGACCACAGAACAGACCTTCATGCTTCTGAGCATCCACACATCACTGTTTTAAGTGACAAGGTACTTTAAATTCTTTCCACTCTGGAGATAATAATAAGAGACAGTAGTGTTTGCATTCAATACCACTCTGATCTACAGGCTCTTTTTTTTATTCTCCTGCCTTAAAATGCACTTTCAGTGGTAATGATCTTGCTGTATCTCATCCCCTCTGGGATCCTACACACTCTGGGTGCAGAGACCACCCCCTCCTGCAAGTATTTTCAAGGTGCAAGAGATGAGAACCATTTGTGCCTTCACAACAGTGTCTCTTCACTGGCCATCCAGCATGCCCAGCCCTTGCTCCAGACCCTTGGAAGGACAGGGTAGAAAGAAAGGGGTGGGCAAACACAGCTGGAGTAGAGCAGAGCAGGAGAGTAACCAGATCATTAGAAACATGAGTAGGAACAGAAGTTTCACAGCAGAGTAATTCTGAACTCAGCTGGTAAGTAATTTGAGTGGACCTAGCAAAAACCATCATTTTGTATTCCACTGAGCATTATTTAAATTGTCTCAGCTGGGATATAAATTGGGGAAAGGGACAAAATGGAACAGCAAAAACATGGACTCATTTCAATTGCCACTGCCTGGGATTCCACTGTACACAAACTTCTCCAGTGATGCTCAGGTACTTCTTGAGAGCTTCCTCCTCTTCCTCCCACTGATAAAAATACCAACTATCTCTCAAGCACAAAGCTTAACAGCAATAAACTGGCATGAGCATTTCCACTTGACACAATGCTTAGTGAGCACTAACGTTTATTTAAAGTATTTTGGCATGGCTATGTAGTAACAGATAACTACACTTTGAAGGCCCCTCCATGTGGGTATCTATTCTATGTTTGCGTGAATCCTACTTGAAGACCTGATCTATGAAAATGGAATTATATTCTCAAGGTCCTGTATTTAAACTGATTAGTTCTAACATTAAGAGGTGAATTAAGTCATTAATAAAGTTCACCAACTACTGAAACCTTTTAAATCATGTAGCAAGATCTGGTTCAGACCATTTATGAATGTATGAATAGAATTTAAGTCACCTATACATTAAAATAAATGAAATTACGCTAACAGAACAAAAGCAGCTTTTTGTATCAGTCTGGATTTTTCAGAAAGGGCGAGAGTGGCAAAACCTTGACTCTGCCATTTTATAAAACAGCTCCTAAGCATTGTTCCTCCCAGTTCATGTTGGCACAATTTGTTCTCTGAATAGAAATGCATGGAATTTTTAAACTTCACCGGGCTGATTCACGCATCCATTACTGCAGAGGCTTTGGTATCTCTAACACTCGCGCAGAATCTCTTTGGAAGACTCGAGCTATGTGAAGAATGCGATGATGTATGGCTTCAGTAGTTAACTGCTGTCACTGCTGAGACCAAACTGCATTGCTCCCTGGCTGTAACACACCAGATTCCCTTGGGGAGCACAATTTAAGTAATTCAGAGCATAGAAACCAACAATCTCCCTCTCCTTTTCCTTCTTCTTACAGGGCTGTAACAAGCCCCTTTTATTGTTTCCAACAGATTTACACCAAATTGGAAATACCAGCATCTGCTCAGCAGTAACAAGATCAGCAGCCATATGTGATTTGAGGCCAAGGCCTAAAGAAGCCCCACCTTTCTCCCCCCAGACAGTTTTTACAAACTGTGTTTCCAAAGGAGAGGGATTTTACAATGACAACAACAGCAGGAATAAGGATATAACTAAGCAAAGAGATTGGACAACTGTGAATATAATTTGCAATAAAAGAGCTTATGAGCCACTTCTAATGGCATTTACAGAATCTCCACTCATGGATTCTTATACTGATGTCAAGTCACAGATGACGACAGTGACAGAACACTACAGACAAAATGCCCTTAAAAAAAGTTTGCATATACAGATGTTTTAAAATAATGACATAGCTTCATGCTACATTTTTATTATCAGATTACTTGTCACTGTTTATTGATTTAAGGATTCCGGCAGAAGATGACAAAGCATTCCCTCTAGGAAGCTGGAGTCTTCACAGCATAGTGGAAAATATCATGGCAGTAATCCAAAGCTGGTACTAACATTTCACCCTTCCCACACTGGCATTTTATTCATCTGAAAACTGGCCAAGCTGTAATTGCTGGAGCTTTCAGCAGTCGTGTCATTTAGCCACACTCATACAAAAGAGGGCAGTTAGTTCTTGTTACACAAGTCTGGGATTTCAGTTGTACAACTGGGATCTCAAGTTTGTAGTCTTTCAGTAATGTTAGGAATAAATTAACCAAGTGTGTCCTTTTCCTGTATGTGATGATTTATTGCCCCATTTTCCCTCTTGGTTTGCTAAGAATGATAATTTTAGGTGGCATCAGACCAGTTCTGACGTATTTAGGCTATTACTTTGAAAACCACACTAAACCAGTGTATTTCGTATGCTCATGTCAATTCTGGTTACCCAAATCAACATTTCTACTGGCTTTTATTTTTTCCTCTGGCGTGTTTATGGCAAAAGTCTTCAATCCCCATCCCCCATAAAAACAAAAGCCCCCCAAGAAACCCCAAACAAAACAGTCCCACAAACCCAAACTTAAGTGTGGTCTCCCCACGTTCCTTTGTACTGCACAGAAAGTTACGTGCAAAGGAGCGAGTGCTCTGTTTTACAGAACCGTAAATAAATGTGTCTCCTGGTGTAACAAGTAGGCAGCTACCACAGAGAATACTGCAACTAGACTTGTGGAGAACTCTTTGCTGACATTACTCTTTTAACAGAGATCCTGAGAAATCAAAGCACAAACCCCATGTTTTGGTGAGTTATAACAGAAATACCTCAAAGGTGGCTCAGCATGAACTACCATCTCCACCACCATCACTCATATGCCAGAAAAGTGAGAACTCATTCAATAGTCTGGAAATACTGAGAAGGAGGTTGAGATGATTAACGCAGTTCTGTGAAATTCACTGTAGAGATGCAGACAGTAACTGTGCCCCACAGGATTTACTTTATACAACCATGAAAACCATATTACATACGTGAAAATCCCATCCTTACTCTAACAATACAGTGTTGTTCTCCTGAGGTTCCTTAGATCGCATTGTCAGTCACGCGTCTGGCTGGTGAAGAAGATGCAGGGTTTGGGATTTATGGCATTAGTCTGTCCAGTCTTTCTAAGCTGTGGGGTAGGTCCTTATGTGAGGTGGGGCCCGATCCAAACCTTTTGCAAATTATCTCCTGGAGCTGGAAACCATAGTACCAGATGTGTCTGCCTAATCTGTCTGGGTATTGTACTAATAAAGGAGTTTTCCCAGGAGGGAAAGGCTAGGCAAAGTCATTTAGGGAATTACTATCATCCCATTCCCCTACATGTTTCATTACCTCCCTCCTTCAAAACTATACAATTATTTGGCTGAATTCTGGAAGTAACACTATGAGATGATGCTACATTTGTTATTATTTAAATTCAAAAGCTGATGCTGCAGTTTCAAGACTCATTTTGTAAAATGTACATGCAATGAACAAGAGGCAGCTAGAATTTGCCCAGCTTGATAAACATCAAAAAGAGCATTCAATAAATTAAGCTATAATCTAGGTACAAGACCCAGATCTGTTCCTGTAAGGAAAACTGACAACTCCCTTGACAAGGTGCAAAAGAAACGAAACAAGAGAACAGTGTTAGCTGACAATGTAGCACAAGCTAAGACAGCAAAGAAAGCAAACTCTTAAATGGACGGAAAAAGCTGCTACATGTCAGTACCCAAACAGCTTTACTAGAGAATGGCAGCATTTTAGGAGCTAAAAACCTTTATGAAACAAATAAAGGATCAATAAGAAATGCAGGGGGGAGGGGAAGAAATTACGAAACCAAAACACCGATTAAGAAGCATATGAGTTTATGTAGAGTCCTGCCACACAATACTTTGACAGCAATTCAAAGTGACTGCATGAAGAAAATGGAATTGATACAGGTTTTTTAAGTAATGCATGTCAATTGAAGCACAGAATCTGAACAGTTTTATTGCAGAAACACTCATTGTGCACACTCAAAGAATGAACAAAAACATGGAAGGTGGAAGATGTACCATCAAAAGCCTGCAAGGACTACTAATATATCCTTTTTTATAATGTCACATCCTGTGTAGCCAGGACACTAATAGGAGTTAAATATTTTCAAAAACCCACCAAAATGGGAAACTAAGAGGTAGAGGTTTAGGGAAAACGACTCTTAAGTGATCTAGGGGAGGGAGAAAAAAAAANCTTAAAAAAAAAAAAAAGAAAAAGCAGAGCTACATATTATAACATATTATTACAAAAACCTCCAAAAATGGGAGAACACAGTAACACTAAAAGCAGTCTAAGAACAACAGAAAGCATATTATGATGTGGCAGCACACAAGCTAACATTCTAAAGGCGAACAAATTCCTCTGCATTACTGGACATGTAGTTGGAATACTGTAATGATGTCCATCAGTGAACAACAGGAGAACAGAGAGAAGAATTTCAATAGATTACAAAAAAAAAAAGTGTAATTTGGATGAGAATATCTGCAAGCCATGAAAGAGTATCAAGAAACTGGCTGTCTTTTCTTAGGTCATTATTAAGGTGAAGCCATTTCCTCTAGTGGATTTAGTTACTAAGAAGTCCACATGTCAGGTTAACTATGAAAAGTTATCCAGGATATTTTCATAAAATGAGTTCATTTACGAGCAAACTTTTAAAAAGTATGCAATAAATTTGAGAAAGAGACTTCCAGCACAAGATAGACTTACATTTAAGTTTAGCCCTTAAGTTATTACATGGAATTGTTACAAGTCAACAGGTAGGTGGTTTATAAAATGTAATTTTATTTCATGTTACTTTGCTGTTACAGAGGGCAATAACATTTTCACAAGGCTTTTTTGGGACTACAATCAATGATTAGCAACACACAATAGTGGTCCAAACTCTCTAACAATCACTGGACAAACTTGACACCTTCTCACATGTGCACAAACCTGCATGGAAAAGTACTAAATTTTATACTTGGACATGTGAACTTCAATTGGTTTTCCCATTCCAGTGTATTATGAAATGACATGCACTTCAGTCTGCCAAAAAGCACTGCCTGTACTCCAGCAGTAACATGCTGCTTCTAATACATAGTAAAGTGAATACCAGAACTACAAAGGCAGGAGTGTAAGTGAACTTTTATTGGGAAGGGATATCAACTTAAACAGCAGCAACTGAAGATTAAGAGAAGCCCCTGTTTTGGAACACACAAGTTTCTGTATTACATGATACGGGAAACAACTCAATTTATGATTTTCCAAACTTTAAATGCTCAACTTGATCTGGCCCAGTACTTCCATATTCCTACTGAAACGAATACACAGTAGCATGTGAAAGTCAATTATGGAAAGGAAACCCTGCAGAGTAAGAAGGGAATGTGGAGAATTAAATGCTATGTGGAACATTCTTTAGTTGCAATTAACTACATTTTCATATCTTACTGTAATACAAAACACAGTCAACTGGCAGGAACTGGTTCAGATTTGTTTTTAAATACCAGGTACACTTTAGTCCGCTACATAAGTGTTTGGAAGTTACGTATGTTTATATGAAATGAAGCTATTAATACTTTTCTACAGCAGTAACCGCACACCAGGAAGGCCAGGACAAACACAAATCAAGGAATGGAGTTTTCCCAAAGCTGCAGTGTGAAAGGACTATAAATTGATTTCCATACACATGGATGGGTTTTCTTTGCTATAGGAAATCCAAGTGGAGCTATAAGGAATGGAGACGTGTAAAAAGGTTTCTTGAGAAGGAAAGGGAGAATGACGCCCCACGTGCAGTTTAGTTTTCTGCACCTTCTGCAGCATCACATTCTTCTCCTGCACTGTCTGATGTCCATAACTAGAAAGAAGAGAAAAATGGTGTCAGCTTTCAGAAGCGCAGCTGGAATTCCAAAAAGGGACAACTGGTGACTCTATGGAAATAGTCACGAATTAGACTTAAGGATCTCTACAAAGTACCAGTGCACTGGCACTGCGCAGCCCTGGCTCCTGGTACTTGCTGGGAGAGAGGTAATGGGAAAGGGCTTCCCATGCACAGGGCACAAGCAGCTATGCCCTCAGGTAGAGGGGCAGAGCAAACTGTTCTAAACGGCTCCAGCTTTTGTGTTTAACAGCGAGCTGTGCCATCAGTCCCAGGGCATTCTACAAGCCTGAAGAGCAGCTTCACAGGTAACTTTCATTTCAAACACACCAGTCTGAACTCTGGAAGTGTAAATTGCCATTTTGGTTATCGAAGCTAAGCACTTGATACTGCTAACAGACATTTCTACTGAAGGGGTATTGCAAAATAATAAATGTTGCTGTAATTTTAAATACAGTGAATATCCAGAGAGGATATTGCCTGAAAAATAGTCTTAGACTCATATTTTAATAGAACCTAGTTGTTCCATTAGGCACTTTTCTTAAATAGTTAATCATTACAATAACATATTCAAACATCAATTATTCTTAATACACTGAAATTTCAGATCTTTTAAAAGAAAATCAGGATAATGAATAAAGCAAGCTACACTGGATGTACAGCAGGGAAAACTTTTTATTTTGAGGTAGTCATCAAAAAAGTCTGAGGATGAATCCCTGACAGATCACAGATTACTGTGGTTTAACTCCTTGCCCCATCTTGTATGTTGGGTTAGCTGAATGCCCCTTCTCCCTTCCACTGAGGTCATCCAACCAGGAAGAATGTGAGCTACCCAAGCTGTTATTCCAGATTACACAGCATGAACAACATGTAAGTTGACAGCAACTTACCCAACAATAAGAGTTACGAAAAAGTATAGTAGGTAAATAGCCCAAGTTAATGCTATGCTTTGCAGTAGAATGAAATAAGGGCTTTGTTAATCACAAATTCAATCTAACTAAACAAACACAGTTACAGAACCAGATAGCACATAAAAAGGCAACTTACTGTTAGGTTGTCTCTAAGCAACTGCATGATGAGAGTACTGTCTTTGTATGAGTCTTCGTTCAGTGTATCAAGTTCTGCAATAGCCTCATCAAATGCCTGGAATAATTAAACCATCCTTAGCCTTTCTATTAACTATCATTAAGCAAGTAGAAGCTAAACCTATCAGCAAAGGTAGCTTAAAAAAAAAGGCAACATTAGAAGTTAATGACCTGAATTGCTCTATTTGAAACAAAACCATAATAAAGGCATAATAAAAGCTCGCCATGTTGCTGAAAAATTAAGTCACACTGTAAATACAGCCTGCTTGAACCCCTTTAATCCCACTAACTATGAGCTTGGAAACCAGAAACATTAAATAGATAATTTCCTGTATGAACTCTATGAAATAATAGTAATTCATACTGTTTTAAGCATAAACTCTCTTCTACTGTCCCTGCAGTCATACAGAAAAGAAAAAAAAGTAACTTACTGTCTTTGCCAGTGTGCAGGCAAGCTCAGGATTGTTGAGAATCTCATAATAAAATACAGAGAAGTTAAGAGCTAGACCCAAGCGAATTGGATGTGTTGGCTGCATCTCTTTCTTGCTGATATCAAAAGCCTCCTGATAAGCTCCCTGTGAGTTTTCTATTGTTTCTGTAAAAGAATGACAAACTTGAAGTGTTTTGGGGGTTTGTTTTTGTTTAAATTTTTTTCAAAACATGACCATTTAAAGCACTCCATTAATAGGAGACTAAACTGTTCTTAGCAAAAACACTGCACTTACTTTAATCAAGGTAATGATTTTACACTCATTTTAAGTACAGCTGCTGAAACACAAGGAGCAAATTAAGCTACTACAGAGCAAAGGTATTCAAGAGACAGATAAACACATGGAACCTGGTAAATACAAATAACCAAGAGTACTGTATTACTTCAGTGGCCTTTGATACTCCAGCATTTGTGCATTACTTTTCCTACAGAACACCTACATCATTCCTTGCACACGATGGACGTGCTCATGTGAGTTGGGTATGCAGAGTAAAGAAGGCTACTGTGTGTGAAGCATGACTTCCTGAGGAACTTCGGAAGGCATGTACAGCACGTTCCTGAAAAAAATGAAAGTCTGCCTCCAAAAACTGGGTGTAGAGGTCAAGATAAAAAGATCCCTGAGGTTGTGCCCAAAATAACTGCAATAAATACCACAGAGAAAAGAGGTTACCAGGCCAGAGAGTACTGTGGGGTTGCTACCTAAAGTCTATTCCAGATTCATTTCCATAGAACCAAAGGGCCAAGAGCCACCCTAAACATTTTGCAGAAAGGAAGGAGGCTGCAGGAAAAAAAAAAAAGGCATTGTCAGAGCTCAAAATAGAGCTCTCTGAAGGAGCTAACACTACGACTGCTCCAGAAAATGCTGGTAACAGAGTTTGGTAAGTAAAATCTAGTAAGTATTCAAAAGAGCCAAAGCAGATTTGGGTTTTCCTGTATTTACACTGTAATGAGTGCTAATGGACTATTAATTTGTTAAGAACAGGTGAAAAAAGGCAAAAAACCCCCTAGCAAATCCAGGAAATAAATTACCTGGTAGGTACATAAAATATATTTGAAGCTGAGAAAATAAACAGATGCTTAGAGGCAGAACATTAGAAAAGCTTAAAAGTGAAACTCCTTGAAGGTTGCAAGAAGTCAAGCACAAAATGTCTGCATGGTGATACACAAGCTGTAACTTCCCAGCTAACACCACACCACTACCATCTGCTATTAAGGTCATATCAATCAATCTCTCTCCCCCTGTAAGCATCCCATCAGCGTGCATGTCATTTTAATGCAATTATTTTAGCCAAGAAAAGCTGGTATTTCTCTACTCGGACAAGCCCAGATATGTAACTGTTGCTTGAGATACAAAATATAAACCAGATGAACTTTGTGAAAGCCAAAGAGAGGTTTTCTCTGCTACCCTTGGACTTCTGTTGCCATTCAAATCAGGTTAAGCATTTCTGAATGCAACTCATTCATGCAAAGACTTCCTCCATTTTGTATGTTTTCATCTTTCAACTTAAATGCTCCTACAATACAAAGAGACCAGTGAAGCCTTTGTTTAAGTGACATCAGCCCTGTCCTTCAGCTTTGCAATGCAATCAGTTTCAACCAGCCAAGGCTCTGAGACCCTCCCATGCCCAATCCCAGGGGACAGTCCCTGCAGCGCTCCACCTGCTCCAACAATCCCTCTCCTTTGTGTCACAGCATTGCTCCAGGACTAATTTTAGCTTGTTATGTAGAAACACATCACTGGCTTGTGCCATACCAAGAGTTTTTAACATCACAACATTATCTGGGCACCTTGCAAGACAGTTCTAATAATTACTTCAATATATCCTCTGAACAGAGAATTAAAGTCTTTCCCAGAAGTGGCTCCTAACATACTTACGACCACCCATGTTCTAATGTCTAGGAATGTTCTACATTCTCAGGATGCCCAGTATCAAGTGGCAGTTTCCAGGCCTTTTCTGCTGGATCCAAAAGGACAAACTAAAATTACAGAGACAGTATCATCTCCCTGAAAATCAGTCATTTCAGAGTGCAGCTCATGCTTTTTGGCTAGCGTACTGACATAGTGATTTTGTTGCTTCTTTATAAATTTAGGTGACTACAATGAAGTCTGCTTCACAGAGACATGGTTAAAATTTGTAGACCAACAGAACTCCATCATGGAGTACAAAATCTTACAGAGATCTGTTTACTCTCACCCACCGACTGTATTTTAGCAGACTTACAAACAAACAACATTAAATATGTTAGCACACCTTCACCTGCATTGTTTTCCAGAAGCTTTGAATAAGCATTATGGAACAACTACTTGGAAATTTTGGGTAGAACACCAGCTAAAACTCCCTGGCATACTATGCCTAACGTCTACTCAGTGTCACTCTCTGTGGGTATGAACACTGAAGATTTCCAGCTGAAACTCAGCTAACTCAGTGAATCCAGAGTCTGTACATCTACTGTTCCTTTGCCCACAGACCAGAGTTCCTTAGCTGTGAAAAACCTGAGACCACAAGGTACTTACGTTTCCTGTCATCACCACAGGCAACTTCAGCAAGGTATCGGAAGTAGTCTCCCTTCATCTTCAGGTAGAATACCTTGCTCTCTGGATTGGTTGCATTGGCTATTAAATATTTGTCCAACAGTTCCTGAAACAACAACAAAACAGACATTGACACATTGCAAACACCATTGCAACTAAGTTCAATCTTCTCTCCAGGACGTCTGAATGGGCTCCAGTGATTGCTACAACGCAAAAAGGAGTTAAGAGCATTTTAGACAGAGGCACACTAATTTCAACAAACTGTAAAGGTACAGAGCTAGAGACTACATTAGGTGAACAATCAACCATCTGATCAGACTGCAAAAAACGTAACAAGAAACGGTTTACCTGGAGTACAGTTTCAGAATCAAGTTTAGTTTCAGGATATGCACTTCTGATTTCAAAAACATTGCAAATGAGTAAGCTTTTACTGGAAAAATGAAACACTATACAGAAAGTTTCAAAGATATTTATAAGTAAGACTTTATTTCCATTTCACAGGAAAAAAAAAAAACACAACTATTTTTTGCCTAAATTGCATTTATTAGACTTGTGATAAGGAATCTCCAGCCTACCTTCCACAGAGAGTCAACGATTCAAACTGATGCAGTTGGCAGCCAGCTTCAAACTGCACCAGCTCTCTGCAAGGCTGTAAAATAACAAAATAGCACCTCCTCCAGCATAGCAGGGAGGCATCCCTCATATCTGTCCTGCCGCTGCCTGGAATGGCAAGAGCTATACAGTGCTCTCCAGCACACCCTGAGCTTTGCTAACATCACTTCCCTTGCTCACAGCTCTCCTACCTGATCACCACAAGAGCAAGAAAAAGTTTACAAGGCTCCAGCAAGAGAAGGTAAGTCTCTCTCCTAGGCTGCAAGGTAAGAACTCCTAGTCCTTCCAAGGTAGGGGTAGAGGCAAAGGACAGACGAGGTACAGGACTTTTCCCCAAGCAAACCAGGTAGTTCTGGGAACTGACAAGGAGGGGGGCAGCTTCTGCCTGACCCTGTCCCTAAACCCAACTCATTACCACAACCACCCACGTTCTCCAGAGTTGACAAAAGATGCAAGTTCCAATAGACTCAAGGAAACCCTGCAATACTCAGAGCAACATCACACTAGAAGTTTCAGTGATAAAGATCTACATTCACTTATTTGGAAAGTAAACAGGTCATAAAAGGATCAGAAAGTTTCCACAGCTTACAGCTGGCTAATTATTTATGATTTTTGCTACAGGAACATGTATCCAAATTCTTGAGGCAGCTACAAAGGAAACGTTTAAGGAACTGTAAGCTTTCAGCACAAAAATCCTTAGCACTTTAATTGGCTACTATAGCGCTATAATGAAAACAACCTAATTTCAGACACAAGCCTAATCCCTATGCACACCACCACACCATTACTGCTTCCTTTAATAATCAGTGGGAGCAGAACGGTCCAGCTGGAAGCATTTACTCATTCCAAGTCCATTTGAGGTGCTGGTGACTATTTTAAACTGACACTTGTAACAGGGAACTTCCAACTGTGTGAAAAAAGCATTTTTGGATCCACACAGTGTGTCCCATGGATGTAACACGGCACACAGCACGCAGACAAGCTCCCCCCGAGATCCCCACCAAGGCGTTAAGGAATAGTACAGAGTTACAACTACCCTTGATACCACCCCAGAGAAAACAGCAGGAGGGTAAGAGGATACCAAGCCTAACATACCCTTGGCACCTACCAAATCACAGACAGACATTTTTAGGAGTTCCTGTAAGGCTATTAAACCACTGCCAAAGCCTAGACACTGGCTAGTTTGGCAAAGGGATAAGTGAGGAATTTGTGTTAACAGTTTATCACAGTCAAGTAAGTATGCAAGGACTTGAGCAAGCATATGGAAACAGTAAAGCTCACTGGTGTTATGGAAAATGCAGCCAAAACCTTAGGTATGTTTCAAAACAAGAATTAAGAGGTAGTAGGCAGATGGGTAATACAACCCCATATTAATACTGTTACTGTGCATGAGTCATTCCATATTAGAATTAGTTATTCCCACCCTACAGGTTTTTGCAATGAAAAAACTTCACATTTTGGTTCAATGCTTTCCTGATGCCTTTCTCCTAAGACAATGTCCGTGTCAGCAATAAAAGCACAACACTACACAAAGCAGTTTCAGAGTTACAGAGACAACAACCCAGTAACCTCAAGTCTAACATCAAAGTTTGATTTTACAAGAAACTGCCCAGAATCATGAAATGTGACACAAAATACAACTATGTTTAGAAAGGCTCCTTAAATATTACAGAATCTTCTGAATTAGAAGGGATTCCAACCCTTATGCCTCGTTTGAACCTCTGAAGGCCATCCTACAGCTGGGACTGTGTTAAGCAGCAGAGACACTATTTATCCGTGTGCTTAGACTAGCTATGAAAAACTATGCCACAGTGTAATAGCACTGACCAGACAAGCAGGAAAGATACTGTGTGGCATTTTAAAACAGGTAATTGGCAAAACCATATCCTTGATTCATCTTTTAAATGCTGAAATAAAATTTAAGATATTACAACTACATTAACAAGGGAACAAACAGGCATTTTTCTTTTATGACTTCCAAACAAAAAAATTTATTGCAAATTTGGCACGCAAAAATATTACTGATCTTAATGCAAAATTCTGTCTTTGGAGGTAGCTCTAGCACTACAGTACTGTGCATAACTGATCTGGCTTGGTTATGACTTAAAAATACTAAAACCTTGGAATCTGGTGGACACTGAAGAATGTTTACAGGAGAGTTTTACTGTGTTCAATTTAAGCCGAACCTGAAACCTAGAGCACTAATGTCCACTTGTTTTTCCCCCAGATGGAGTGGGCCACGCACTTCTTCTAGGAACACAGAAGGATTTTGTCATGGTCCCAGCCCTACCACAAACAAGCATCACTGCAGCCTGAGTGTAAGTGCACCTGAAAGTGCTGAATTCACTAGGCAGGTCTGAAAACCAGTGGTTCTGTGCAGACTTCTCAGAAACTTACACAAAAAAAAGTGGATGCTGAGAGTGAACTGCAGTTTTTCAGACAGCAGAGTGGGTTATTTCCTAGGAACTCCTTACGTGGAAGAGCTGAGCTACCCAGCAGCTCCCACTCCCAGTTCATCTTGAGTGCCTCCTAATCCTTACACATGGTAAGAAAGAGACCTCTATCAGCCAGGGTGGAACATCCTCATTCTGGACTTTATATATCTGGTTTTGGTTTTTTAATAGCCTTAGATGGAACAAGATCTCATTTATGAATCACACAGGTTAGAAGAGAATCCAAATAGATTCTAAGTGAAGCTAATTATTTATCAGGCCAGGCTTTATCTTACAAGTCAATAATGTATTTGGTATATTTTGTGAGCCATTCTTCTCAGGATATCATCATCATTTCCTGGAAGGCACCTTCCTCTAACAGACAAAATGTTGGCGGGGCAGTGAGAGCAGACAGCACAATAAGCCAAATGATTTACTTTATAATGTTGTGAGTCACCAATAGCCAGGAAAACTCAAGATTTCCTACATCTGTTCCCTCATCTTCCCCCATTTGGGCTTTTTTACCTTTCCATCAGACAGCAATCAGCCAGGAATCCTTATTTTAAACATCAGCTGATATTAAGTAAAATGAGCACAGGCAGCCAAAGCAATGAAGCAGACCTCAGAAAACCTTAAAATTGTCATGATAACTTACCTAAGGAGAGACAACCACTGCCACAGGTATGACTCTGGGATAAGGTCAGTCCATACAGTAGACTGCCATCCACATTCACGTACTGCAAACACACCCATCCCTTTTATGTATCAAAATACAGCTGCCACCATCGCTTAAGAACTGCAACTGTTCCCATCACCAAGCCCTGAACAACCAGCGATTATGTGCTCTCCAACACCAAACACATCTCAGACGCTGCCCTGAAAGCCACACCGTGTTCAAGCTGCTGCCCTGCCCTGTTGGAGGGTGACTCTCAACCACAAGCACTATGAAGACACAGGAATCAAAGTTCTCTCTCAGGCCAGACCCCTCATGTCCCACTGCAGTTGCACTACAAGAGGTTTGCAGTGTGACAGTCTGGGCTGGTAGCTGCTGCTCCTTCCCCCACACTGATAATCTCAAGTGGTGTGCTGGTCCTCCTATACCGTGACAGGATTTCCCCACCCTACTTCTCATTAGTGCTGCTCATCCAACTCCATTTATTCTACCTTTACAATGTGTTAACTCTTGTCATCCTAACAGCATCATATCATATATGATATTCTTTTCCCCTCCTACAGAAAGCAGGCTTATTTATTTACCTGTTATAGAGATGCCAGAAACAAAGGACTACCGATCCCTGGAACAGATCCCCAGCTGCCTGAAGAAGTCATGGGGAGCAGCCTAGGAGCCTGGCAGTGATCTACTTCTTCCCCCCTTAAAGCTGAAAATTAATTTTTTTTTCCTTTTTCTCTCCATTGGCAGACTTATTCCTCTACATGCCAAACGAAAGTTCCATTTCAATAGCCCTTCTGGATCCTTCTCCAGTTCTACTCTTGTTCTTTCCCAACTAAGTAACTGTCCTCTCTCAGTCGCTTTTCCCCTCTGTTCAGGCGGGATCAAGGATTGAACAAGTGGTGCTCACTGACCACTGCAATTAACCCAAGCCAGAAATACTAAGTCAATACATCTGCTCTCATCACTTCCCCATTATCTCACTTCCATGAAAAGGAAGCCCTGAAGGAGTATGTCAGCCATATCGTTACTTGAAGTTTCTGACAAAGCAGCTCCTTCATAATTACTTGTGGTGTGTGCATCCAGTCAGCCTCTCCTTACACCCCACTGCACACCCCTCCCCTGCAATTCATGTTCCAGTCCCACTCCACATATGCTTTCTGCTGTTTTCAGGGCAACACCTTTTTTAGAAAGCTGACATCACAACAGAAAGGCCCATCACCCTCTCCTCATCTAAACATATTTTAAAAGGCAAAACTGATAGAGACATTAAGTTCAACCACAGTGTACTCTACTTTCTGTACAACCATGGGGTAGGCTCAAGTGGCAGAAAAATACCACTGCTATCTGATGTGTACTGTTGTCTCTTCTCACATATCCTGCTACAAAAGTTTTCAACAGCAAAAATGAGTTCAGAAAAAACCATCTTGAATACCAAACTGAGCTTTTAGCTGCCTGCAGCACTTGTGCCATTTAAAATTGGGATTTCAGTAAGAAAAGCAAACACATGAGTAGAAGTCTCCTCATATATTCCAATACCACTAGCCAGTGGATTATTCTTCACATTTAACTGTTCAATACCAGAGGATGAACATGAACCAGGTCAGCTCCAGAGATTATCTACTCATCACAAGCAGTTTGAGGCCAATTTTCAAAGCAAGCTAAAGGTACCATGTGCCTAGGTACTGACAAAAGTTCTCACTGTAGTAAAGTAACCCAAAATATTTACAATGTCACCATCACTCAGATGTCAACACCTACCACATGTTTGGGTCACATCACGAGCACCAAGTTATTTAATGTTATGTTATTAAAAGAATGATGTATCTTGACATTTGCATTTCTCACCCACTACAGTTTATCATTTACTTTTGCTCCACCAGAAGGAAAAAACTCAATGTAAAAGCAACCATTAGAAGCAGCAATGCTCTCCAAAAGTTTGCCCCTGTAAGTATAAACTGGTTAAGCTGCTGCATTGTATTTAGCAAAAAGGAGCGTGTCAAGGTCCAAAATGGCTGGCATAGAGTTTTTTAAATAAAGTCTATGTTACATAAAATTTGATTTTCAAGTGAGACTGTTTTCAGCAATATCCTTGAGCCTAAGGCCCATATATCTTATTTCAAGCTGTTTAAAACACCTTATTTCAACACCACATTCATCCTTTGGGTATATAATTTCAAGCACTATTCTAAAAGCAAACATCTTAACAGTTTGTTGGAAGTATTTGGTATTTCCAGGTCTTAGTAACTTTAGACAGTATCTTTCCCTGGACTTGAATTTACATGAGACAGAAAGCATCTCAAGAAAACATAATCCAATAGTATTAAGCTTTTTTTTTTTTTAACAGAAGAACAAACTAATAAATATCAATGCACATAATGTTAAAAAAATTATATTCCTCCTCACTGCATAATGGAAAAAGTTCAGTTATATGGAAAAAAAAGAAATCAGGTTGATTTTCTGCTCAGCAGCTCTTTGCTGTTCAAGTCTTCTCAGACCTGCCAGAAGAGGAGGTGGTGCCATTCCACAGGGTGCTGATTATCACAGGTCCTACAGAAACTAGACTGAGTTTTATTGTTGTTTCCTAGATGTTCCTTCCCTTCCTGAACCAACACAGAATGTTCCCTATTTTAAGCTCTAAAGTGCTTGGGGTTTTTTTTCCCCCTTTTTTTTTTTGGGGGGGGGTGTGTGTTGTTTTTGTTCTGTTGGGGTTTTTGGTAAGGAGCATTGAAGCTCACCAGGAGAACAAATGTTACCTGGGTGAAAACAAGTAACTGGCTACTTAACATGGTACCACACACTTACTGGCCAAACCTCACAGAGCCAGAAAGTCACATGCAAGTGAAGAAAGTGTTTCAAAATTAACCTATTTTGAGACAAGGTTCCTCAAAAATAATGCACAGACACAGAGTGCATGTCAACACTTCTTTTAGTCAGTTAACTCACCACCCTGAGTGTGGATTCAACAGTCTCATCAAGATGAGCAGCTTGAATCCCACAGGCACACTATGTGAACTCAGTACTAACTTCAGCCACGGCTGCAGATGCAAAATACCTGGAAACATTATTCAGTCTCAAGTATTTCTGAGGGTCCATCCAGATCCAGTATGAAAAAAACATCTACAAGCAGCATACAGAGAAATGGTTTCCACCCTAACTGCAGTCAAAAAGCAAAGATAAAAGTTGGTAAGGCAGCTCAGACCAACATATTCCTTTAATATAAGTTAAATGTGAATTGAAACATATCAAATGTTCTGAAGTGTCTGACAGCACAGATGATCTGTGTGGGCTCAGACCCTTCAATAAAGCTTCTACTCACAAATGACTGCCTGTTTTAATCGTCTAGCAAATTGGTATTTAAGACTTCTTGACTATTTCAAGTATAATCAGTCATTCCAAAGTCCACAGTATGACTCACTGCAGCCTAGGTGTGTTTTAACATTCAGCAGTTGTTTTCTTGACAGGAAAGGGAGAGTCGCCTGCTGCAACAGTAAGATCACTTTACTTTCTACAGTGTAATTTCAGCGGAAGTAAGTTCTTCATCCTTCAGGATTTAAGCTCTGTGCATCAACTCCTTTTGGGAGAACATTAAGTAATTTTCATACAGACCTCTTAAGACTAATAGTGTGTCATTTTATGTATCAAGGAAAGTATGTGTGCACCTTTCCAGCAATGGCACAGCCCTAAAACGACCCAACAAAGCACTGCTGAAAGCAGAGACAAACGCACCTGACGTGGAACCAGAGAGGGTGACCTAATTCGTCTTTTCCATTTGGTTCCCTGTCTTTGTCTACAGTTTTAAAAACTGGCAGTCAATGCTTAGGACTGGCCCTGAATGAAGTATCTGGAATCCCACTTAACAAATGCACCGGAAGCCTGAGCTGTAGCATGTCTGCCCACGCTATTCCCACCTGGGCCCGAGATTAATTTAATCTCGAATTTATACTCACTGCTTATATTTCTCCTAAAACAAGAAGTCAGAAAGTTCTGTGGTCCCCAGAGAACTATGTAAGCCAGGAACTAGAATGTGTGGAAATGCAAGTTCTCCTTTCTATAGATTTTCAGACAAAATGAACAATCCAGTGAAAGTCAAACAATTATTGAAGTTTTTAAGGAAGAGCCTAAAGTTTTCCAGTTCCTCCCCCCAAATGTAAAAATGAGTCTTAAAAAAAAAAAAAGTCATTCCGCTTTTCAATAATTACAGATTTTTCATTAAGTAATTGCCATACAACACAGTCAAAAGCCTACAGGAAAATTTTCTTGGTATCTGAGATTTATCTCTAATTGATTCTAACATTCTTCTATGATTGCATTTCTTGTATTTCTAATTCCTCAAAATACTTCAAATGTTCTTCTCCTCTTATAGATACTACAGACATCAAAATTTTCCCTTCAGAAACCTGACCATTGAAAAGCTTCTTCCACCATCCTCCATTTGTGACCTTCCATAATATGGCAGACAGCAACAGAAAAGTCTAAATTCTTATTTAAAAATATTTCTATGCTTTGCAGCTACAGAAGTCCAAAGGTATGAATGATTAAATGACTGAGGTATATCTAGACTAACAATACTCAAAATGAACAGCATGCAGGAGTTATGTCGGCTTAAGGTATGTTATCCTTATGCAAAGTACTGATTTTTAAAATTATTCTTTCATATAATAAACTCTGAAGACCCTAAATTTTTTACGTGCTTCAGCTCTGCTGTTGGGATCCCTTGATCAGAGGCTTGGGATCACTGAAATTCAAAATGTTAAGAGATGCACTTTCTTTCCATCACTTAGAGCAGCTGAAAGAGCCCTTTGCATTGTCCAACTTCACCTCAAAGAAAACCCGGCAATATGTTATTTCATTCAGTCTATTAGGAGTGTGCCAGTATTTTGTTATTCCCCAAATGAGACAACCTAGAACAATGAAGTCTAACCTTTAGATCAGAAAAACTAGAAGCCAACATTTCAGATAACCCGGTTACAACAATTTCTCACAGCAAGTGAGCCTTGACTTTTTGCTAAGCCCCTGCTATCTACTTTTATTAAAAACCATTTCTGCTTACAAGAATTTTGCAAAATGTATTCAACTTCAGAACAAAACTTCCTGAAGAAGCTTTATCCAGGAAGTATGTGTCTTTCAGTCAGCTAAGAGTGTACATGGTGTATTTAGAAAACTTACTATCAGAGCAAGTGAAAATTTTTCTGTTTTCACAGCCTAATTATACAACTAACATATCCAACTACTTCACTGAATGGATCATACAAATGAAAGGACAGAATAATGAGTAACAGAGCAAGTAATAAACCTTTATCAGTGTTACAAACCAGTAAATCATACCCTTGATCCCTTTAACAAATTTTAAGAAAGGCATGAGCAAAATAGTGGCTAATTCAGGACTTCTAGTTCCTAGGTCTTAACATCTGATGTTCTGGTGGGTACAGACACCACAGGACACGAAACTCTGCACTTAAATTATTTTTACTGCTTCCTGTAAGTGGCCAGCTCACACAAACTGGGCACTGGTACACGTTCAGATATACAGGATGAATTAGCAAATGACAAGCTTACAAAGCAGCGGTGTGCTCAGCTGAAGTACTCTGATGTTGGTTCCAGCTTCCTGGGAAGCAGAAAGGATGAGGAGAAACTCGTAAACACCTGTGCAACAAACTTGGTGCAGCTGTTCTGATTAAGTGCCACAAATGCAGGGCTCAAAAACAGTCTTACTTACCTTACCTGTCTGTGACAAAATTAGGTTTAAGTTTATTGGAAAGTACAAAAGCACTTAAACACAAACAGCACATAACTACTAGGGGCAACAGACCCATCATTCTCAAAGGAGCTTAAAACTAAATATGAAAAAAAATGATTAAGCATGTACCTTCACCTACCATTCTTACAAAGTATATCCATGCACTTTTACCAGCCTTCCCCAGCCATTTTTATCATTACCTGCCTCTGAAAAATCAGGCATCCCCCATTACTGGAAACATAATATCCGTGTCTGTACAGAAACTGCTACAATCTACTGCTTTAATAACGTGCTAAACAACCCCAGTTTGTGCCATCATAAAGAAATCAATTGTTAATAACCTTCAAGCTCAAGTGTGTTCTTTCCTCATCAAGTTCTCTCTGATATACAGCCTTCTATGTTTTACTTCAAAAAGGCACCTACCAGATTAGCATCTAAGGTAGTAGCAATGCCTGTGAGACAACTGTCTAGCAGGTAAGCACAACAGTGATTTACAAAATCTGCTAAGAGGTACACTGCATTAGCAGAAAAACAGAATTTGTGGTATTGTTGTTCTACCTAGTGAGCACAGCCTACTTTCTCAAGGCCATCAAACCAGCAAATGTCCTCCAAGAAATTTAATCATTCTGGATTGCATACAGCTGCAGGGGGAGGGGCAGTAGAAATGACTGCATGGGATGGAAGCCTCAACTTCCATCAGAATTCCTTGAACTATTTTTAGCTGGTCTCTTAACAATTTTGAGTCTGTTCAAGAACCTCAGTGCATTCTAGGCTTTGTTTCTGTAAGCATCAGCCCTTCCTTAGCATTCCATTTTCCTTGCACAAAAGTGAGTACTCCAGCAGAGATTCTACTGCAGGACAATATAAGACAAGGTACAGCCATGGATAAGTCAAGTTCAGATCATCAATTTCAGTTTCAAGCATATTAAGCTGGAAAAGATTCACTCATTAAAGTTCCACAATTCTTATCACTAATGTGTTGATGGTTGCTAGAAGCTGTGCTGAGAACACAAAGGAAAATCAACTCCCTCTCCACAGATCAAAGATGATTTATTCCAAATCAAACATTACCTTTACATTTACTCCACAATTCTAGATTTGCCAAGAAGCAATGTTCCAAACCTAAGGTCTGACTTTCATGTAGCAGACAGTCCTTTTAATCAGTCACTCAAAAAGGATGAGTCCATTGCAGTTACTTTTTTACCTTTTGTAAGTTAAAGCAACACCTGAAACACTGTCCCAACCACAACTGGGACAACTAAGTCCAAAAGTAGTGTTAAGTGATTTACATGCCTGACCTTCAAAATAAAACTGCATCCTACATAGCTCCCTGTATCAAAAGACTGTATGTAATATCCTTTTACTCAGATTCACCTCTACAACACCATACATTTCTGTACAAACTCTGTCCACTGAAAATAGGAAAGCGGAGACAAAGGATTCCCAAGACATGAAAATCTGGTAAATTGTTCATATAGCAGCACCAACCCGATACCTACTGAATCTGCCAAATTTCTGCATGTGTAATAAAAAAATAAAGATCTCACTTTTCCATAAGCCAAAGGAAACAGTAGGGAAAAAGCAGGGCTACAGTCAAAGCTTATTCATTATCAGATATTTTAGCTGACATGAGGAATCTATTTGCTGCTGCAAGAATATACCAACTTCATTTTCAATGGAGCCATGAACTTGTGCTGTTGAAAAAACCTGCTTTGACCATTACTTTTTAGTATGGGGATTTTTGTTTTTTTGGAACTAAATTTAGACCTACAAAATGGATAATAATCAGAAGAGGACAAAGATTTGGGGGTTTTCTACTCATTTCTATTAGCTTTTACTGCTCCTTAATTATGCAAAGCAGTAGTAGGAACAACATTGTAACCTTGGGGGGGAGGGAGGGAGGAAGGAAGGAAGGAAAGGAGAACTGGCAAGACCAACACATCAATACGTTTTCACCAATTAACACTGCAATCTCACAGAAAATCAAACATTCACAAGCAACCTCTCAGCCTGAAAATGGTAAAAATGGAGATAATATACACCTTATAGCTCACGACTATTTCATTGCAGGCACTGCCACAGGGTGCTGAAAAGAATCAATAGCACAAGTAATGTTTCTGTTCCTCCACTTATAGAAGTTCACAACGTCCTTGCTCACTTCTAAAGAAACTGGCCTTGACACAGTGCAATGTATAAAGGTTTACAGAGGTCACTGTAAAACAGATGTTTGGAAACAACTGAAAAACAATGTAACTTTTCTACACAAAAATTTTAAAGCATCTTAAACACTTAAGTTTCAGCTACAGACAAGAGAAGTAAGTAACCACTGAGATATTGATGTTTCCAAGCCCTAGTGATTTTAGCTGTTGGATCTTCATCAAGTTTTAAACTGTGGCCAAGCAGTTGTCAAATCTCATCTCTGCTGCTCTATGAAGAGATCCAACACATCAGGACCTAGAAACTGAACACATGCAGAGCACTACCAAACACAGGTGGAAAAATCCTCCAGCTGCACGTAGAGAGCATTTCCAAGCAAGGGCTGGTGTTCTCCCTTTCTTATGCTACTTCTCTATAAAGAACAAAGAAGCTTGAATGCGACACGAATCATCATCATGCAAAGTGACTGAGGCTCTCAGAAAACACACCAGTTTAATTTGCTTCCTCAGAAAAGTTCCAATTCAAAAGTTACCCTTTTTTAAAGCCCAATGTCACTACACGGCAGTGTGCATGCACGAAAACCTACTTTGGTTTTATACTGTACCTTCCATCTTCAAAGCTTCCCATGTGATTTCACTAATTATGTGAAAGTTGCTGCTGCATCCACCCCTTCTCCTTTATCTAGTATCTGTCTTGAAATCACTCAAAAGGGTAGAAAGAAACATGAACTTTGTGCTCAGAGAGTATATGAAACAATATAGTTCAACTTTACTCTGAAAAATTCACGCTGCCAACCTGTTTCTTTATTTGAGAAGACAGTTTCAAGAATAGTTTTAACTATGAGTCATAAGGGATGATTCAAATATTAATTCTCTATATTACCAAATAATTAGTCAATCAATACAGGGACTTCAGTAAAACCTTCTCACAAAACCTTTCAAATAAAACAATTGTGGCAAGTTGTTTGACAAGTCATACCATTTCTCCATTAAAGAGCTACTCTCACCTGAAAGACCAGTCATAAAATTAACAGTTAAAAAGCATTCAGATAACACCTACTCCTACTTGCAAGAGAGGCAGTTACAGAATGACAGTTAAATAATTTGTAAAAGTTTTATTTTTATGTATGTATCTATCTATATATAATAACACAACTTTGAATGTTCATATTCTAGTGTTGATTAAATTTAAGTTCTTTATCAAACCATGCCCTGAAACAATGCCTTACCTAAGGCATTTTCTACAGGAAAAAACTAACTACAAGTTCACCACTGCTGCTTTTTTAATAAAAAAAAGCAATATTTTTAATGCTAGCACAAGTATTTCTAAATAAAGATCTAGAAACATGCTATACCAGTTATAAAAAAAAAAAGCCTTTTGAAAAAACTGTTAGTAGTATGACTAACAGAAGTCACACTCCACCCAACACACCCACCCTTGCTAAATCTAAATACTCCAGATGACAAGCAACCTTTCCATACTACTTGCCAGCAGTTGTTTCAGTTTAGCTGCCTTCCTAGAATTAAAAAAGCATCTCAGATTCAACTTAAGAGATCTGAAAAAGCTACAAGCAGTTACCATAGTATTAGTACAGAAGACATTATCATTCAAAGAAGGAGGAGTCAAAACCACTTTATGTCTCAGCTTTAGGAAACCCATCCTTTGTTAACGCCTGCTGGTGAGTTCCAACCTCTCGGATGCTGACTCATGGATAATAGGAGTGGTAGATGGAGGAGGAAAGGGAGGGAATCAGAACAGAACATAACTGCACATGGCCCTCAAAGAAGGAGTAAAAAAGGGAAGGCTCGCAGCAGACAGCTGACATCTCCTACCAAAGAAGGCACACCTTTGCAGCAGGACAGGACAGGAATAGCATGCTCAGCTGTAGGTTTCAGTCTTCACTGCTTCCTGCAGCCTTCCATGCTGGAAGGGGAGAGCTGCCAACCAGGCCATTATTGAGAACAGAGAAAGACTAGAATGCAGTGAAAATTCATCTAGCACAGGAAGAGCTTCCTTTTCATACATCAGAGGTTTGCATTAGCATGGCTACAAGGATACCTGCTGGCCACCACCAGATGTGGGTGGAATAATTTTGGTATAGACACTGTGTGAAGTGGTTCACCACCTCTCCCTATGGAAGCATGAGCCCCCTGTCAAGATAGCACAGCAACCAGTATGAGATTTTATGCATCACCTTCTCTTAGGAACTAGGAGGACAAAGGGAGATTAAGAAGTCTGAGGAGTGAGCTTTATGTGGAGGTCCCAAGAAGCTAGTTCTGAAGTGGGGCACTGAGTAGAGGAGAGCAAGAAGGGTGACAACAGAACAAATGCTGGCAATTCATCACACAGGTTCTAGGGAAACTCTTGTCACAGGAAACAGGAACCCTACACAAATCACATCATTTTCACAAAGACGAAAGTTTTACAATTTAACTACACCTGTTACTGCAGAAACAGCTCCTTTGGAAAGCATGGACTCTTAAATCTGTTAAGGAATCAACTGATTCATAAAGCTAACAAATTTCAAAATTATTTTCCAGAAAAGGTAACTCAGTTTGACTGATTTAGGAAAAAAGAAAGAACAAACCTAGGTGGCAGCATACAAGGAAGCCTGCAGGTATTTTCAGCACAATCCAAAGAAGTACTCCCTTGTATGTGAGCCAGAACACTTAATCAAGAAGCAAATTCAGTTACTTCCAAACCAGTCACCTTTAAATTCATGTCTCCTAAACCAATCTAGGACAAATTTACCTCAAAGCTGTTTATTTCCTTATAGACCTGCTTCTTCCTATTCTCGCATTAGCAATACCAGACACCAAAAAAAAAAAGTAACTAAGAGGAGCAAATAAACCACTGACGATTATCTGCCACACAATTACTACTGCATTTCACAAATGCAGCTTCCTGCAGCCATAACTCCCAGGTCATGTAGAACAGGGTCCAGCAGCCTCCACACTGATGACACATGTCTCTCTAGCTCCCACTACAGTGCAGTACAGTTTTTTCTATCAGGAGTATCTGGAATTCTGCTTGCACAGAAATATATTTTTGGGCTTTGATACTGGCTTGATAGCTCAAGCATGTCTTTACACATAGGTTTTACATTATTCCAAAATCACTGCAAATTCATCTTAAAGATACTCCTGAGAAATTGAATCTAACAAAGCCAATTTCTACATTTCTCTCTTTCCCATCTTCAATACAGGTGTCTCACTTTATAAAACCAAATTTTATGTTAAAAAAATTCCTCAAAATCTCTCTTAAAGACCCCTTAAGAGTATTTTTCTGCATAAATGCACACACAGCTTAAATGCTTTCAGCAATTTATTAGCTCTGATGTGAATAAAGGGATTTTCACATTTTCATTTCAGCTTATCTTACAAATAGACAAGCTTACTACACACAGGACAGACAGGTATGAGGCTAAGTTTCTTGTTACCTCTGCAACTATCTGGTGAAGTACTGCATATGGATCACTCCATCCAAAGATATACCTCACAGACACTCAAAATTGAGTATCTCAAATACCTCTACACATAGAAGGCCCACAGCACAGTGCAGATGACCACCCTCATCATGGTGACCCACATAATGGTTGTAGAAGTTACTGCACTGACTTCCCTCACCTCAGCATAACACTTTGCATGATATGCCCCAGCCAAGATCCCAGTCCTTACCCCAGTACAGCAGCACCCATAAATACTGCTTTTCTTTCTCTTAAACAACACAGAAAAAAAAAAACCAAAACCGAACAACAAAGAAGAAAAAAAAGTCCCCACTTACCAGCACCGTGGTGCAGATGGACCTGAGCTCAGACTCAACCTTCTCCCGATAGTCCTTGATAAGCTGCATCTTCTTGTCGCTGGTGTCTGTCTTCTGCTCGATGCTGGAGATGACCCTCCAGGCCGAGCGCTGGCAGCCCACCACGTTCTTGTAGGCCACCGAGAGGAGGTTGCGCTCCTCGTTGGACAGCTCGGCGCCCTGCTCCGTTACCGCCTTCATGCAGGTGGCCATGTCGTCGTAGCGCTCGGCTTGCTCAGCCAGCTTGGCTTTCTGGATCAACTCGGTCTTATCCATGGTGGCTGGCAATGGGACAAGAGCAGTGTGGTAGCAGGAGCAGGCGAAGCTGGGGATGTCACACTACCAACACGAGAACGCGCCTCGAAACCTGGCAGAGGAAGACAGTAACCATGATGCCGGGATGAAATACCACCGAACAGGATCCTGCGGCACCCCTCCCAATCCACCAAAAAACGAGGACCACTTTGAGCCTTGCCTCCCCCTCCCCATCCAGAGATGCTTCTCCTGGAGAGATGGGCTGTAGCATCCAGCCCTTCCACGCAGGGCTATTGGGAGTAGAACTAGTCCCAAGGGTCCACCCCTCGGGAAACCACGACCTAGAAACCCAGCCGTGGAAGGCACGCTCTTTACCAGCCAAGGGACGGCAGCCTGCCGACCAGGCACTGGAAACAGCTGTTTTTCCATCAGAAACTCCTTACCCCGCTTCTCCTCCCTGCCTCACGTGAGCACATTAAGATGCTGCCTAACAGGGACTCGTCACCACCCAGCCCGGGGCCCTCGCCCAAATACCTGCCCCCGTGTGCCACCAGCGCCGCGGGCGAGCGCCGGAGCGGGGCAGACAAGAATACCAGCACTGGCGGGAAAAAAATACATAATAAAAGCAGCGAGACGTGCTCGTCCCCAGGGGAGCATGGCAGGGGTTAAACCAACGCGGGACCCGCCTCCCTCGGGCCGAGCGAGGCCGGGGCGGAGGCCCAGGA
>VXAY01002045.1:480664-498318 GCA_013399855.1 Oxyruncus cristatus | reverse complement strand
AGCGGGCGGCGGGCACGGCCCTGCCCCGCTGCCCCTGCGGCGGCTCGGGCGGGGCACGGCCGGGAGCGGCCCCGAGGCCCTTCCGGAGCTAGGCAGGGCGAAGTCCGGGCGCTGCCGCCGCCGGGGGCCGAGGGGGTGGCGGGATCCGTGCAGACACTGCGGGGCTTCGTATTCCCGAGCTCATGTTCCCGAGGACCCATGCAGAGGGAGGCAGCATTTGCTATAATCAGCTATCAATGGACTTGCTTGTTTTCCTCCTCTTGATTTCACCTTAATTCTCAAGAGGTCAGAGCATGCTATGACATACAATAGCAGCATGTTACCTGTGGGTAAAGATGGGGCGCCTATTGCCATATCTGTGTCCAAAACGCTAGCCGAGTGGGTGCATGACTTTGTGTGCACTCATACAGCCCAAGCCCCAGAGGATGTGTAAGGACACGGTGGGTTTGTGCTGTTTGTCCTGACATGCAGATTCCAGGCGTGGATCAAACGCATCTGGTGTATCAGGGCTCAGGCGAGTTCAGGTGCACCAGTGTTTGTGCTGTGCTGACTCCACGTGAAGCGATGATATTTCTCACCTTTGGTTTCAGCATCACCAAATATAGTCACACTGAGAAACTTCAGCATCCAGATGGGATGATGAATTCTCTGAATCAACCTCAGGATGTTACTGTCTCAACTCATAAAGCTCTTGGGCTGTGTTTGGACTAGGAGTGGGACTATGTACATAGACATTTGATCTATGCTGTGAACAAGCCACCCTCTGTCATTTGAGTTTGGGAAGCATTTATTCCTTTATTAAAAAAAAAAAAACCAACAACAAAATAAAAAACCCACTATGGATAACATCCTGTTCAAATTTAATGAAACTCTTTTAGAAACTCCTGAGGAAATGTATTCCTTTCCCCTGAAAGTTACGTCTTGGCTACTTCCTACAGTTTTAGGTAGCCAGTTTATTCTTCCTTGTCAGTAGAATACACTCTTATTTTCACCAGTCCCTAACAATTATCTTCATTTACATGAAGTAAAGACCAAAATAGACAAATTGCACAATAATACCTTTTTTGATTAACATCATCTCCATCAGAGATAAAGCCTATAAGGCTCCATTCCACCTATAAGGCACTGGTGACTGTGTTTTATTTGAAAAAAAAACAGCTGATCTAATTGAGGCTGCTCCTTCACTGATTCCCCTCAGGAACGGGGAAGATACTATGAACTAGCCTCACAACATTTAGTTCCTGTCTCTCTCCCACCTACTTAGAGGTGGGAGAAATGGAGAACGATCTTCAAAGTTGGGAAGTGCTCAGCGGAGCAGTCTGTGTGCACAGAGCTGTGTGGCAGATCGAGGCTTAACCACACGCACGAAGCAGAGCGATACTTGTGTGCAGAGCAGCTGTGTGGCCTGTGTGTGTCTGGCTTCAGACCCCCTCTGTGCTGCTTGCTTTTCGGGCGTGGGTCCTATGGGCTTATGTGCTGTAACACTGCACTACAATATGGTTTTTAATCACGTAGCCATAAGCTTGTTTTCCCGTAAGAGCCCTATTGCTCAGCAGGAATGATGTTCTTTGGGGAGCTTTTATGAGAGGGGGCTTGAAGAAATTTTTGTGTTTAGTTTAGCAAACTGAATGTTAAAGAGAAGATTTGATGTCTCAAAAGGAAAATAAATGGCATGGATATAGAATTGTTGTTTAAATGGAAGACAAATGTGTGTAAAATGGACATTAATGAATTTGGATTGTGAATTAGAATATTTGGAATTTTCAGAGCTATGAAGTCACGAGACAGTTTCTGTGTGCTGAGAGCAGGAAGCCCACCCGCTTTGAAAGCTGAGCCCAGTCAATTTATGAAAGTGTGTATGAGATAGAGTTGCCTGAGATAGCAGAAGATGAAACTCCAGAAGCTTTCCAATTCTGTGTTTATTTTATTGCTTATTCCATGTATACTGTAATTTACAGTTTACTGCATAACATTATCCTTCATTGAATTTTAAAAAAATTAATTTCCTTTAGAGCATTTCAGGAGTGCTATCATCTTACTGACTGTTAATGATTTTACCCTTGTTACCACTAGGAAATGGTTGGCATTATCTTGTCTTGTGTCCAGGAAATGAAAAATATCAACACTTCTGGTTACCTATGTGAAGAAATATAAGACCTTAATTTCCCAAGAGGTAAATACTAAATCAAAGGCCTTCATGTCTAGGGTGGTAAATGTTTTATGTTACTCTGCATGTACTGAAAGTTCACCTCCCACTGACTTCAGATGCACCTACTCACATTCAGCATCTCAGTAGCTCACACTACAAATTACTCAATTGGGGTGTGGGAGAAAAACAAGGACTATATATAATGCAAATTCCTCAGACTTACACGTGAACTTTATGACAGAGTTGGACTATAGTTTTCTACAGGCTCTTTTATTTGCTGTAAGACTCTTCTTTCTTTTCCCCAGCAGAATCAGCTCCCCCCATCACATGATTTTCATCTCTCTAGCAAAGAAGTTCAAGATGGTACCAACAGCAGCTTCCTTCCCTACTGTCTGTACAACAGGTACATGGCAGGTGACGGTGGCATCTCACAAAGCAAACATATAGCACTGTGAATTTAGGTAAACACACAAATGAAGACCCCCCAAAAGCAGATTTCTGTCATGGGATTTACCCAGGCTGTCATTGAACAACAGCATGAGTGAGGTCTTTGGACATGCAGCATACTCCTGTACTATCCAAAATAACCCTGTCGTGGGTAGCAGCAGAACAACTTACTCATTTTGTGTCCTGCCTTGAGTGGGATGGAGATTCTTTACAACTAGTCTCGTGTCTCTTCACTTAATGGCGAGAGAACATATTTCATGTTTATTAAGGCCCTGTGGTTATGGACTTTTCTCTTTGACTTTTTTCTCTTTGGCTCCCATGCTAATTCCTGTCATCTTTGCCTTATTATCAGCCCCCTAATTTACATTGCTATCCCATCTCCTCCCCTTCTGATTCCTGCCTTCTGCTCAACTCCTGCCCATGTGCTCCCTGTCATGTTCTCCTGCTGTCATTCTTTCTCTATCTGTACCCTCTACCCTTCTTTTGTTGTTCCAACTTCTAGTAAAGCTTCTGGGCAGAGAAGATGGCTTGCTAAGGACATTTCACAGTCTTACGTGAGAACTGGAGTCTTAAGGAAATTCTCCAGGCAAATTTTAACATGTCAGCTGAGGATACTAAAATTGAGTTTTCTCATTACATTTTCCATATTTGGATAGTTTTCCACAAAACCCGGAAAACACTTGACTTCCAGCTGGCCAACTGAGTTTAAAGGCACCACTCTGGTGGTTGTAAGTGTTGGAATTCTTTGATAAAGTGGTAATAAAGTGTGTTAGCCTGGAAAAAAATGGAACTGCCTTTGATTTTCTCCATGAGAAACAGCTAAATTCTTCTAGCTGAAACATGAAAAACGTTCTAAGTGTGTTCATATAGACTGATCTGTATTTAAGCCTTTAGAGAGGAGCTAAACCAATGGTCATGATTTTTCTAAATAAAACTTAAATTTACTTAAATTTGTTTGTCTCTCACTTGGTTGGGGGACCTACAAATGAAAGGATAAGAAAATCTTTTGTTACACTTGTATTTTATGCTGATATTGTAAAGATGCTAGAGGTGGCATGAATGCTTTTATATAAAAAATGGAAAGTCACCCATGTCAGAGGCTAAAGCATCATCATTGTCCAGTTAAGTGACAAATAAATGTGGGTCAGTGGGATCCAAGCTCTTTAAACATTATTCTGATTCCATATTGTACCTGTACTGTGCTTTGAGAAGGCCACGGAACTTCTCGAATTTTTGAAAGTACTTGCATGGCTTGTTCATTACTAGGATAAACTAATTGCTTCAGGGAGGACAAGCCTCTGAAGATGCTGATGAATGTGTAGCTGATGGTGGGTGCTGTTTAATGCAAATCGTTTTCTTCTGCTGGGAGAAGAGGAATCACAGAATACTTGGGTTAGAAGGGCAACTGTCAGTGTGGGAGAGTGGTACCAAACCTCACTTTGGCTGCCTAATGCCATTTGTCTGGTTTAACTGGCTTCAGGATAAGTGTATCTCCATGCTGGAAGTAGTTTGGTCCTTGCTGGTAAAGGATGATACTGATCAATATCGATATCTGCTGCAGGGTAAATGCTGCTGTAGTCTGATATGCTGAAGCAGCTACTGATCATGGCTGATAGTAGAGTCTCAGCCTTTGTCTGACACTTTTTCTTCCCTGCTACCATTACGGTAGTCGATGTTATAGTCCACTCCTTTTTCTAGGGGTGCAATATATATCACTGCATTGAATGTGACAGGGTTTCTCTGCATTCTTTCTGTGGCACATGGTACTGAAAAGTGGAATAGGCTCTGGGGAGCAGAGTCAAACCTGTTACCTGGGTGAGCAATCTCCCTACCTCAGAGAGCTGTCCTTTTGTCCTAAACAGAACCATCGCCTTTTTCGTGCTGTTGGCATAAAAATTACAAGTTTGTCAGTTCTGGTCCTAAGCAGGTCCCCAGAGAATCTCTTGTGAAGTGGATCGAAAGCCCTGGGCCCTCACTGTCCTGAAATTCTGAGAGACAGTTGAGATGGAGCCCTATATGGAATTCCACTGCAGGAATACCCTGCACTGGTCTAGCTGGACACAAAACTTTTGCAGATATCTGTAGGGCCTCTCTCGTTTTCACTAGCACTGTCTGTGACTTGTAAGTGGGAGGACAGAGGAGCCAGCTGGAGCTAGATGGTATCCCTCAAAGTGAAGGTGTGTCTTCTTTTATGGAAATGAACCTAATAGCCTTTTAATGGCTTTTGTTCAGTTAAATGCAACTTGCTCTGCCAAAGCATGATAAAGGGCCCCCTTTTGCACGAAAAAACAGGAGTGGCAAAAGTCACTGAGATTGTCAAGTAAATTTTATCCTCCTATCAGGAGGCAACAGTAGGGCCCCTAGAATTAAGACAAATGCAGCTAATGTCTTTTTAATGGTGATTTGATTATTCTTTCATTACAAGTAAGTAGTTCCCTTTTCTAATTATATGGCTTGCTTTTATCTAAGAAAAATTACCCAATTTATGTGAGTGGACCATTAAAGTTACTCATCCATGAACAGTTTGTTGCGGTGCTATGAGATTGCTGGTTTCAGAAGATGTTTATATAGCAATAGATATGTACAGATTTTTGGTTCTTCTGCTGTTTTCTAATGGTCATGACAAATGAGAAAGCAGGTAGTGAGCATGGATGTGCAAGGCAAAAATGAAATGTAGAGGGGAAAGAGGACAAATCTTGCACACATTTAGCATGTCTGTGAGGGAGTGAGAAGCACTGGAGGGAAAGGAAGCACTAGGGAGTAAGGTGCACTGGTATGTGGAAAGGCTTAGCAAGGCTAGTAAAGCTTTATCAAATTCGGGGAAAGCTCTGGCTGTGTTTGATCTCTGCACTGCGTTTTTATGTCTGTCTTCTTGTCCTTCCCCTGCAACCTCTGTATGAGCACGTTATCCAAATGGAAGAAGGGACACCAGTCAACCAAATGACATAATGACTGTGGGAGAGGGGACAGTGGAGGTGTAGTTGGGAGCATAATGTGAGAAAGCCTCAGGTCCTGGAGGGAGGTTGCTGCAGGCCATTCTTGCTAGTTTGGTGTGTAGCTGTGGTGGGCTGGGGATGCCAGCAGGTAAAGTTGGTGCAGAGAGGTAATATTTCCTACGGTATCAATTAACAGTTGGAAAAATAGACAAGCATTTGATGTGAAAGCACTCATGTAGTTTCTATGTATAATCTAATCATATTTTTTTTTCTTCTATGTCATGTAATAATAATACTGATGGATATCTGAAGGTCAAGTGTTCATCTGTATGGGGCAACTGACTGGTAAAGGAGTTGTGAATAGTTGTACCTGTACACTGTAGGTAAGCTGGGATAATTCCTCACATGGAAACTCCATTCTAGAAAGACAGACAATTGTATTCTGAAATACAGTGCCTGCTAGAGCAGCGATAACAACAAACTATGATTACCAGACTATTCCCAGCATAGACAAACCACAAGAATAAAATAAGGAAAGGGAGGGGACAAAAAAGATAGAGATGGAAAGAAGGTAGTCAAGTGGTTAACTGGAGATACCTGTGGGAAGATGTGATATAAATATCCTTTTTCATCTGAACTTTATAGGCTGAAATTAGTCATGTAGGAAGCCTCAGAAATTTGTTTAATGGTGAGATATTTTTTCAATTCAGTTTTGAAGAGTTCATGCTCTTCCATCAGCTCAACATGGCAATATGATGTGTATTTGTTGAATTTTCCATACAATTACTAATGATGAGGTTCTTGGTTATGAGTTTAATTAGGACTCACTGCTGTCTTTCATGTACAAAGATCAGAAATCTGAGGATTATAAAAAATGGATGTTAAATGTCTAGCTAGTTAAGATTATGTACCAGGTACACCATTAATAATGATTTATATATAGAATAAAATAATTCTTCAGCATAAGAAGGGGATAGCATAAGCATACATATATATATTTTAGGCTGAAATGATCTTTGACAAGCCAAGAACAGAACACTAATATGCATCTTTATTAATTTAATTAATTTTGTTAACTTGTGTATTTGCTTTACTGAAATATTTTATCACCGTTGAACTTATCTGCTATCATTATAAGCAAGCTGCTTAAAGATGGCCTGTACTAATGCAAATTGTATCACTTAACTACTTGCATTAATGTTGTAGGAAGCCTCAGATACACAGAATGAGTGTCTGTGGAGCTACAAGCTAGGAAAAAAGCTTCAGACTAGGGAAAGAAGTATCTGGGTGATGGGTTGCCTCATGCATTAGTGGGGTGAGCTTACCAATGGGAGGTTTTGCTTTCTGGAGAAACCTAAATGAGAGAGGCATTCCCTCTTTTCATTTCTACTGCTAATGAGAGAGTAGAGCTTTCTGTTGAGGTAAAGAGCTATGTTTACAACATGTGGTCCCAAAAAGAGCATAATGAAAACTCAGGTAGTTCCATCCCCCCTGCCATAAGCAGGGACATCTTTCATTAGACCTGATTGCTTAAAGCCCCATCCAACCTGGTCTTAAACACTTTCAGGGATAAGGAATCCACAACTTCTCTGGACAACGTGTACCAGTGCCTCAATACCTACAAAAAATGTCTTCCGTATGTCTGATCTAAATCTACTCTCAGTTTAAAAGCTTTGCCCCTTGTCCTGTCTCTCAGGCCCCGGTAAAAAGTCCTTCCTCTTTCTTATAAGCCCCCTTTGTATATTAAAAGGCCACAATAAGGTCTCCCTTATTGATGAATAGAAGGTTGTGTCCTGGAAATGTCAAATATGTTCCCCAAGACTGTTAGGATGCTCCACAGAAAAACAGACGTGGATTTCTGTCTGGTAAGCGTAACTCCAAGTTACAGAATTTTTGAGCATTGTATCCTATGTATCCCGTGGAAAACATTTCCAGAGCATGATTCTTCCCATTTCACTGAGACTCCAGAGGTGTCTCTTTCCAGATCCTTAAGAAACTAAATAAAGTGAAATAGGTTGAATATAAGCCAAAGTCTACAAATATAAGAGAAATTTGTTGAATATTCATAGTGGCTGAAGTTTACTCCTAATGGACTAATACAGAGACTACGTATTAATTATGAGGAGGTGAAGTTCACTCAGGAGGCACATAAGCAGTCATCAGGTTTGCAAAAAGGGCTCAATTTCATACTGTTTAAAGTGATATTTGTTAGGGGACTGAATTTTCTAGATTATCCCCTTTTGTATCATTCTTATATACTTTCATTCAAAGTCATACTTTTTTTCAGGTGGAGAGGAATATTCCATATGGCTGATGTAATTGGTTTTATTGTTACTCTTGGCACACAGACATTTAATTGGTTTGAAGGAACAGTAGCTGCTGGGCCTGATAAGTAGGATGATTGTCATCAAGAGTCATTTAGTGCTTTGCTTTCACAGAGCACAAGCTCCCTTTGATTCACTTTAAAAGGATAAAGCCAGATTTTTGTCTGGTGTAAATCAGAGAAAAATGCTGCCTGTTGTGAATGTGTGTCTCTGGTATTTAATTAATTGCTTGAAGATTTTTCTTGTAAGCCCATTGTAGGATTTGTACAATCTCATTTAGTCCATCCTTGTTACTGAAATTCTTCTTCTATATCTCCGTGTACACTTTCTGTTTCTCATATATCTCTGTGTTGGAAGGCTTGGTACTGAACACTGCTTGCAAGGTGAGACTGTATTGATTTAAACAGGGGTTTAATGCTTTCAGGACTTTTCCCAGTCCAATGCTTCCTGGTATTCTGTCAGCTTTATGAAATGGCCCTGAATATTGTGCAAATGCTTTTATTTTGCTGACTACATCAATACTTAAACGATTCCTTCCAAGACTGTACTTGCTAACACCGTGTTTCCTCTGTTTTATGTTGTCCATTCAACCAGCATGTTAGGTCTGCATGCAGTTTTTTCTCAACATTATCTCACTGTTCTGTTTTAACTGTCAAATAACATTGTGTCACTTGTAAACTTGCCCTGCTCACACTCTTTTCCACATCATTAGTCAAGACATTAAGCAGTAGCCTGCATGTTTAGGCACTGTGCAGTTAATCTTTGGCCTGAGTGAAAAGTAAAACCTGTATTCTCCACTTTTTTGTTTAGATGAGTGACAGTGACAGAACGTGATGCATCTGAGTAGGTGGCTAAACAAATCCTGTCCCAGTAGACTTCAGCGCTGGTTGAAATTTGAACCAGTTTGCATAAAAATGGTGCTGTGAGCACCTTTGGTGGCATCAGAATCTCAGGGTGGTTCCAAGAAACCTGTCGAAGTTGCAGGAGTGGAGCCTATGGATGAGTGTTTCCTACAGTCTCAGAACCATACACTTGTTATCTGAGGTCTAACCACCCCAGAGTACCCCTGGCTGGCAGCTGAGCCCTTGGGTGGGAGGTGAAGTGTGGGCTGAGGGAGTGGGTCCGTGTTGGGCTCTGCCATGTGCAAAGCCTGGCTGGGGCACTGGAGACTGACTCCAGTGCACAGCTGACTCCACTGCACTGAGATCGATGTAAGGCACTCTGTACCTTTTTTCCTCTTTCTTCCATCAGTCTTTCTAGTCATTACTGGAAAGGTGTATTTCTGCACATAGCTTGTCATCACTGAGGCTCATTCAACAAGCAGGAGGTGGTGTGGAGTTCACAATCCCTGGAAACTCTACTTTCTTTGCTATGTTATATTCCCAAATAGCATCTTTTACATTCCCAAATGATTGCCTGGATCCTGCTCAGCTATGGGCTTTCCCCTCTTCTCATGCTGCTGAATTATTGATGCTGCTTCATTGCAAAAGGGCTCCTTAATGCCCATGTGTAAGTACAAGAGCCTGATGTGAGACATTCCCTTCTGTAGTTCCTCTCATCCCTCAGAGGCACACGGGCAAGTTGCAGAGGGAATGGGTTGGGATGAGGGAGGAGAAAATGTGTGAGCAGATGGGGAAAAATGGGATCAGATATCAAAACACAAGGATAGGAGCCCCAGCTGAGAAATCTAAACAAAAAGAAGTGTTTCATTAGTTGGAAGGAGATGGTTATGTCTAGTCCAAATTGGCAAGGAAGATCCACTTACTTTTCAACATTTTGCTAAGGCAACTTCTGAGGGAGCCATTCTTGCAGGCCTGTCTCCCCTCTTGGCTTTGTCTGTAATGATGAACATCAGAATTATGCTGGGGGTACCTTTGGGAAAGTGGTATGAGGGATGCTGGAAGGCTCTGTGCTTGTTCACTGAAGCACGAGAGCAAATTCTGTGCACGTTTCAAGGCAGGAGCATGTCTGATTGCCTGTGTCTGCCTCAAATCCTGCAATCCTACCTTACAATTCACTCGTGCTGCCTGTGCAAGTGTAGCCTAAACCTCCTATATGCATC
Organism: Oxyruncus cristatus; assembly: GCA_013399855.1. NCBI lineage: Eukaryota > Metazoa > Chordata > Aves > Passeriformes > Cotingidae > Oxyruncus > Oxyruncus cristatus. Next base: position 488,400 of record VXAY01002045.1, on the reverse strand, counting down.
CCCTTTGCATCTCCCTCCTTCCCTCCACCAAAACAGCCTCAGTACGTCTTAAGCCTGAATTTATCTTTGTTCAACACAAAACACCCAGTTCCTTAGAGTATCCCAGGAAGATCCCAGTAGGAATTTTGGTGCTAACACCTTCACTTTTTTGACTGGTGAAAATAACTCTTATACCTCTTGGCATCACACTTTGGTCTCTCAGCCCTGCATCACATTAGCAAGAGGTTGTCAGATTGTGCCTAGCTGTAACCACAGAATCACAGAATATTCTGATATCCTTGAGGGACTCACAAGGATCATCGAGTCCAGCTTTCAAGTGAACGGCCCCTACAGGGATCAAACCCACAACTTTGGTGGGTTAGAGCACCATGCTCTAACCAACTGAGCAAATCTCAGGGTCTAGAAATATAAGGTGCTCTTATTGTGCTGCTAAATTATAGACTTCTAAGTTTATAGCTGAAATTCTGGTGTTAATCCCTAAATACATGACTATATGCTCCATGATCTTCAGTTTTAATCTGTCTGCTTTACTCTTAGCCTACCTCTACAATACTCTGATCTTCTTCTGCACCGATGCAGCCTTTGAATCTTGTGGTATGCTGTTGTTTCATTAGCACATTTTCATTTTCTTGTTCCAAGAAGGTCGTTAATGAAAGTATTAAATAAGATCAGTTGCAAGGACCCAAGCTTAAAGAAGCCGTAATTGGATGTGCAGGGTGCATTTTGTAGATGAACAAAGGACACAGCACAGATCCTCATGGGAGCAAATCAGCCTAATCCTGGTGTCTTCTGTAGAGTTATTCTGCTTATTCAGAGGATGCTGCTTCATTTCAGTCTTTTGTCCTGCACACAGATAGCAAAACAGTCCCTTGTCCTATGGCCTGGGTAGCTTTATAAGGACAATGAAATATGATTTGGAAGAAGCATAATTGAATGGATGAAACTGATGTTGAGATGGAGGCAGGACAGAAATGAGTGTATTTTGCAGCAACTTTGTAAGAGAAAAACAAGCGAGAAGGTCTTGTGCAGATGTGGGAAGAGGTAGAGGATCCACAAGCTGAATGCCTTGAATAGACAGATAAGGAGCCTTACAGAAATGCTGTACATTCTTGGCAGCGTAGAGTCAGAAATGTGTTGTGCTCTTGGTGTGACTCAAACAGCCACTTGTGACCAACAGATATGTCTTTATACAAGGCACTAGTCAAGCTTATTGCATGTCTTCTGGTGTATGGAATACTATTGTCATGATTCACGTGTACCTTTTACCTTGTTTTATGTGCAGAATTAATTGCACTTTCTGTGGAAAGATATTTTCAATGATTTTTTTTTTTTTTTTAATAAATAGCAAGAGTACATAGAGCTAAACATTGAGAAAACTCACGTTATTAAGCATCTGAAAAGCAGTTCGGAGTATTAAAGCTCATGGGCTCCAGAAGGGTTATTTGTTCTTCTGTGATCCCTGAGAGCTGTTGGGCTACTGTAGTGTGTCAGCCCCTTTCCTGCCCCCTTCTGTCTCTCTTCTCTTTATTATACTGATGCTCTGGGGAAACACAAAGAAGAAAAACAAGAAATTACTTTCCAATTTACAGAAATTAAGCCAGTGCAGATGTCCTCCTGTCTTTTCCTCAAGTTTGGGTCTTCACTCTCACAGACTCTTTCCAGACCTAAACAAATCTGAAGTTACAAGGATTTCATCTTTCCAAATTTTTCCTAGTCCCCTGGGCCTGTTCCCTAAAGGCAGTGCTTTCCTGGTAACTCAAGGAGAAATTTATTAAACATGGCATGGATTCTTTGATATCCAGGGAAGGAACAGGAGGGTAGAAGGTTATTAACTAGAGAGAGGCATCAGGGGTTGTGTGTGTCTCTGTTAGGAGGGTTGATGGCTGGTTTTGATATGGAGTGGCAAAGTGTATGAGAGGCAAATTAGTGAGTGGGCACGCTTAGGGTTGTCCTCACTTCGAAGGATGTCACCGTCAAATTTGTTACCACCAGGCAAAACTGGATTTTTTTAACTGAGGGTAAGGACAGAAAAGGAAAAATACATACTATTCCTCCAGTATACAGGCCCCAGACTAGACACAAGCACACTCCCTCTCAGTATGAGCATCATCAGATAGCTGTGTCAATGAACAGTCTTCATGCTGAGGTGGGTGCACTACTTCTGCCATGAGTTCATTTAGTTCCAGCAAATCAGTGTGAAGTATACTGCAAAATTATAAGAAAGCTGCAGAGAATTGCCCATAGCAACTGTCAGAATTGCTTTCCTTTAGCAAGTGTCTGCATAGCCTGACCTCAGCGATTCCCCTAATAATAATAATAATTTATGCTGGCTCAAAGCTGAGGGCACCAATTAAACTGTAAGCCAGCAACATATCTCTGGAAGTTTTTTTGCCCTGTGTTCAGTAAACACTATTTCCTTACAACTGGTTTATCCTTCAGCAGTGAATTTTTTTGAATGATGTAATGCCCCACCATCTGGGCAGTCAGTTCTATAGAGGAGGAGGAGGCAACAACCTTTATCAATGATCTGGACAAGGGGACTGAAAGGTGCCTGGAGGAAAGGGACCTGGGGGTGGTGGTTGACAGGATCTGAATGTGGACCAGCAGTGTGTGCAGGTGGCCACAAAGGCCAATGGCATCCTGTGTCAGCAGTACTGCCATGGGACACCTTCCAGTAGGCCAGGTTGCTCAAAGCCCTGTCCAACTTGGCTTTGAACACTTTCAGGGATGAGGCATCCACAGCTTCTCTGGGCAACCTGTTCCACTGCCCAATCCTTTGGAATGGTATCTTTCCCAGTCTGCAAGGTATAGGGATGCCCCAGCTGGGATTCAGAGAGAACTGGAGCAGTCAGGTCTTTGGTAATAGTGTGCAGTAGTAGGCCATGTTAGCTTTGCTTGATGCCCTGGTACCATTCTTGAAGACATTCTTGCTCTATTCATTTATTTTTATCACAGAGAGGGTCCTAACTATCCCTCAGTATCCCTCACCTGCTTTTCCTGCCCTAAGCACTCACTAGGGATGTGGCCAAGAGGCAGTCTTTTCAAAAGGTCATCAGCTCCACACTTAAGTACAGGACTGTGGTAGTAAATCAACTTGCCACCAACTAGAATACTTAAGACCAGCACTTTGCTGTTTTCCAAAGTGCAAGAAAACAGGTAATGACTGCAGCAAAAAAAAAAAAAAAAAAGAATATCTGGCAAAATATATTGAGATGTCAGCAGAAGAATATGGGATATTTTCAGAAGAAGGATCCACCTACTGTTATCCTAAAAGGGTTACACTCCCCCAACAGGTTACTGAATCTACTACCAAACTGGGTTTAAATCTTCACCAGTTTGCAGTAAATAACATTAGCTGCAGGAGCAAGCCGAGTTAATACTATTCTAGAAGCTCTCCTGCAAGGATCCTCAGTGAAGGTAAAGATTACATTCTTCCTTCAATGGCACTGGTCTCTCTCTTGTTTCAGAAGGCCAAAAGGGAAGCAGAAAAGCTCATGACTCCTTGACCTGAGACACACCTGAATGTGCAGTGTTGCCCTTTCCATTCCTGCATTAAGTGTTTAGGCTCTAGTTCCACTGTTGTACCAGTCCTTGAGCTTGAGCAGCTCTCTGAATGCACTGGAGAAGGAATTGCCATTCCCAGTTGGACATGATTGTTATTGTTTATTGTGTACTGAGTGTTCACCTCGATGCTATTTAACTCAGAGCAAGTTTGTGAAATTCATATACATAACTCCTATCCCTCTAAGAGCCATGTAGCTGAAGTTAGGCATGGAAAGAAAAAGACAAAAATCCCTCTCCTGGCTCATCCCTTACAGGAGATCACTTTTGTTCCATTTCCCCACATTCTTTACACTCTTTCACAGTCAGGGCTGGGTCTGGAAGAGAACCAGCCAGACAACAAGGCTCCTCCACACCACTGGCTTGAGGCACAGGGATGAAGGTTAGTGAATGTTAACCTGCAGGGGAAGGGGGAGTGTGCCCTGTGAGCATCTCACTCTTTCCACTGAAGGGTTAGGGTTCTGTTTCTGCAAAGGAAAAGGAACACTGAGGACAAATATCCTCTGTTCAACTCTATTCGCTTTCAATGATGGGGGGAGGAAAGGTTCCCTCTTCCCTGTGTACCTGTGTACCAGCAGTAGATTTGGTCCTTGAACTCAGGACATCATATTCTCTACCTTCCTATATGAATTTTATCATTCATGTTCCCCCAGATCTGGACAGAAACTTCCTAGCACACTTCCAGAAGGATGTGACACTACAGGCAGCGTGCCTTGTATGTACAGTGATTAGCTTATTCTCATTTTGGTTGCAAGCTTTCACTGCCAAATATTTGGGAGAACCTTAGTTCCTGTGATCTTGCAGGTATACATCTGCCAGGATGGATCTAGTCTGATGTTTGCTTTCTCCAAGCATTTGTCCTTTGAAGCATTGTCCACTTCCTTTGTAATGCATGGCAAAGAATAGCTGGAAAAACCACAGCAACCTGCTCCAAGCCAAATTCTCAGCTGAAAGGAGGAATATAACCACAGCAGTGCTTCCCACCTCTTTATTAGAGAAAATTAAGCTGGAAGTGGTTTTTTCCTGCTCAAAGAAAGTGAAGTGAAACAGGAGCCTTGCAGCTTTTGGTAACAACCTAACTGAATAGAAAAATTAAGGCCATCAAGTAATCTGGACATTATAACTGAAATCTAATATCTGTCAAAGCATTTCAAGGGTGTGCATCATGCCTGTAAAAGGCATTATAATCATGGCAACAGAATTTGTATGCTAATTTGTGCTGCCCTTGCCACAAAGTACCCTGGCAATTTTCCTTCTGTCATCATTCTGCATTCTGAGAGATGCCGAGCCCACATTACAACTCGCAGTCTGGTGGTGGAAGTGGGCCTGTCTCACCCAGGTGGTGTAAAAAATGTAAAGGCAATAACCTGACATGGAGTTCTGTGTGTTTTCAAGCAATGCCTGGGCAACAGGCAGTGGTGCCCTGCCTACAGTATCTTTGGGAGGCTACTATCACTGTGTCATCATGACTGTACTTGGTTTATCAGAGACAGTACTCCTGTAGGTGTGAGGTTACTGCTGCACTGAGTCCCTTCCGTGCTTCCATCAGCCCTTTCCAGAGTTAGAGAAGCTGCGGAGGACATTAGGATCTTTGTAACAAAGAAGTGTTTGGAGCATAATACAGCACTTCATTTCTGCAGACAGGAAAGCTTTGCTCACCCTTAGTAGCTGCAAATACAGGAGGCTGTTGGACACAGCCCCTGCTCTCATCATCTTCCACTGCCTGGATGCCACACATGCTGCTAAAAACCTCCAACCCAAAGAAGTATCACTTTTCTCTCATGGTGTTTTTCAGGTTTTGTCTGATTCATGTATTAGATCTAATCCCTGCTACTCCATAATCCAATCTAATCTAATCTAATCTAATCTAATCTAATCTAGCACTGCTCAAAGACCTTGTTAAAACTGAACATTAACATCTAAGTAATATTCCAACACTTCATTTAATTTCATTCCTTTTGCACTTAATGCGACATCTTGCTTTTGTTTAATTCCGTTTCCTTGCCTATTTTTTTGGTGTATGCCCACACAATATTTAAATGATTGAGATTGTTGTGTGACAGATATTTAAAATATTTAAATTGCAAGCTAAGGACTGGTTTATAACTCATCATTTTGGCTGAAATCAGTAAGAACCCTGAAGCACAAATTGAACTTTAGGACTGAAACACTGCTCAGCTCCTTTTCAAATGTAGAAGTTCAGTTTTCACACACAGATCTAAAGTTCTTAAATGTTACAAATGCCTCATTTATGAAAAAAATGGAGATTGGGTTTAAGAGATTTCATGCAGTTTGGAGTCTTAATTCCCTGTCAAATACCTTAAAAGCACCATTAAAGGCTGTGGGAGCTGGGCACTTAGGTGTACTGTCTGATGGCCTCTGAAGCTGAGAGACAAAGACAAATTAAGCTAAGCCAAGCTAAGCACATTTCAACCCCCAGATCGTTTTAGCAGGTCCTCTCCTAGGGCACAACTTGTTGTTTACAACAAAGGAAACGTTACCACTAGAACACAGTCCCCAGGGGGCACTTCCCTGTCTCTGTTAGCCTGAGGAAACAAGACACACCTTCCATGTGACCTGAGAAACTGCTTTTTATCGTGCCACATGGATCTGAGGGAAGCAGAGATGTCAAAACCATCCCTAAGCTGCTGCTCTATGTTATAAAACTCTGCAGCATTTGTTAATGCATGTGAGCTCTGGGACGTGGAAAAGTAAAACGCAATGCAATGCAATGCTTTTGAAGATCCCACCAGAACCCTTGTCAAATCCAAAGGTCATGTATTCCTATCATGTGTCTTGAAATAAGAAAAGCAATCCTTCTTCTTAATAAGTTGAAAGCAGTACTGCATGCTGATAGGGATAAGCTGCCCTATTTTTATTGTGGATTGTTTCCCACCAGTTGCAAACTAGAGCTCTGCTTTGTGGAAATGCTGCACGAGCCCTGAAAACACTTTGGCTTTGGTGGCAGCCAGGGCTGATACCATCTCAGAAGTTTGCAGGGGCAGTTTTCAACGGGACAGCAGTTCTCTCTGTTTCTCTGGATTATGAATTGTGTCCTTAGGTTAGTCTCCATTTTCAGACTGGTGTTACTGAAAAAGTCAATATTTTATCAGCATAACTGCATCTCAATTTGGAGGACAAGTAATGTCCTCAGAAGTACTGAGAATTCATGATGCCTATGCTTCTGGCAGCTCAGTTTTGAGTTTCAGTTTATATATTTAAGTATAATATTCCTCCTGCATTTGTTATGCAAGCCATGAAGTATTTTTAAATAAAGCTCTTTTGGTAACAATAGGTCAAGTTAAGTTGCAGTACTTTTTTACAAGTATTTTATTAAGAGCTTTTGGTAAATGCTAAACAGTGGGTAGGAAGGAAACATCTTTCATCCTTTTTGTGATCATCACCATGCTTTTTGAGTTTTGGGCAGGTTTATGAGTAGACTACAGGGGAATCCTACACCTTGACTTCTGAAGGCTGCTGGATCCCACTGCCTGCAGTGAGGCTCTGAGCAAGATGCTCAGGCCAGGCCAGGCCACAGAACTCTCACCTAAAGAAAACATCTAAAATGTACCAGTTAAAATAGTCTTGCAGAATGATGCCCAGCTCTGATCAGCAGAGGTGAACAAAACAACAGGAAAAACTGGGAAAAGCCTAAGAATGATTCTCCAAAGGTGGTGGCTTGAAATCTGCCCTTACATAACTTGTTGAAGTCACTAAATATGAACCAGGGCCAGCAAACTCATTCAATTTTTTATTCTATAAATAGTTTCCTCTCTCCAGTGCATGAGTTTAAGGTTTAATCGTGGTTTGGCAGTTTGCAGAGAAAAACCTGAGCAGTCTGCCAGCTTGCTGTGAGGGAGGAGCAGAGGGATGGTGAAACACCCAGCGACTCATTGCCACTGGAGCCTACTGAGTTAAGGTTTGAACTTAACCTTTTGTGAGATTCAACATTCAGTGTCTCCAATTATTTGGAAAACGTAGGCAAGCCCAGATCTCCGGGTAGGCTGCCTTCCCCAGCACCCTGCCTCCCTGCCTGACTCAGTGCCGGGCACCAGCACCTCAGCAAGAGATCCCCTGTGTTTTTATGCACACCAATTTCTGCATAGTTCTTCCCATGGGGGAAAAGCACCCCAAAATGCTTGGGTTTGGTTGGTTTGGTTCCTTTTTTTTTTTTT
>VXAY01002045.1:376508-480653 GCA_013399855.1 Oxyruncus cristatus | reverse complement strand
TTTTTTTTTTTTTTTTATGATTACCCCTTACAACTTGCTTTCCCAGATCAGTTCTGTGTTGCTAACTGGAAATGCAGAGTTAAAGGAGGCAGTATTGAAACTAAAGAAACCAGGCAGGAAAGCGGAAACAATGCCTTGCATAAAACACTCCCCTGGACAGAAATGGAGAGGGATGAAGAGGGATCCTTGAGCTCCAGCCCCTGTCTGTGGGAGGCTACTTTGGAAAGGCTGGGGAGATGGGGGGCAGGCTGAACTGGGAGCATGGGAGCCCTGTAGGAAGGGAGGGAGCTGGGGGCTGTACGGGTGTGTCAGCGGGAAACTGGAGACAGAGGGAGCTGACTGAGAGCGATGACTGCTGCTCCTGTGACCCCTGAGTGTGAGCAAATGGGACTTGCCTGGGATGGGAACAGAGAGGATACATGTAGGTATGGGAATATACTGGGAGAAGTATGTGTGTACCTGGAGCATTATACCTTGGCGATATGTCGCTTCAGATTTTGGTGGGGGTGAATAAAAAATGCTTCTTGAGGGGAAGTTGCAGATTCATAGTAATCAACTGGTGGAAAGCAAACCCTTTTCTGGGAGAGCTGAAGTAGTTTTAGTTGGTCACAGCTTAGTGTGAGCCTTGGCAAGCCCCCCAGGATAGGAAGGACACTAGTCCCTCTGCTCACTGAGCATCCCTGCTGAGGCCCCAGGAGGGAGGACAGTGTCTGTGTCACAGTAGTCACAACAGGACAAAAATCTCCTTTATTGTTTACTGTTGTTAATCTTCATTTCAAAAATCATACAAACACATCAGAGTCATGCCTGCCTCGGCTGTGGATCCTCCACTCGGAGGAGGTCCCAGAGGGAGGTCTCTGGAGGGCAGCTCAAGCTGCAGGCTTGCTTTGTGTCATTGACACAACTGTGTGTGCAAAACACCAAGAGGTCTGTGCTCTGACCTGACCCCAAAGCTCCTCTGTGCACAGCACATGTTCTCCTGTGCAACAGAGAGCCTGCAGGAGTGATGCTTCTTCCTGCTGCCATCCCATGTGCAGTTAGCTCTTTCCTTTCGGGAATGTAAACCCCTCAAACAGGGAGGAATAACCTGTCCAGGAGACCCCTAAGATGATCAAATGAGGAGGAAGAAACCTCTCAAGATTCTCCTGTGCCCAGGATCTCGCCTCCCCTTAATAGTGGTTTCTACTCCAGGGCCAGGCTTTGTCATGGTCATCTAGTGCTCAGTTCTCCATCCATGCTATGGGGCACCTGTACAACGCCTGTGGAAGTAGGATTCATTGGCATTGCAGGTGGCCCAGGTTTTGCCTGTTGCCCTTGACCTGCCATGGATGCTCTGTGTGCCCCAAATACTGCATGGGGGCTGGGCAGGGAGAAAAGATCTCCAAAGACAGCCTCTTGAAATGCCAGGGTGCAGTTCTTGGCCACCCTATAGAGAAAGTGGGAGCCCTGTTCCCAAATACCTTGAGTGAGCTGTTTTCAAATAATAAAACTTTCTGAGATTCTTCACCATTTGCCTTTTCACATTTTTATTCATTGTGCAGAGAAGAACATTTATTTTTTAAGAAGATAAGGAATATGTATGTTGTTAATTAACAAATGTATTAAATATTTCATCAAGGAAAGTGTTTTAACAGGCACTTTGGATTTCATGTGTTGTTTACTTTTGATAGCTTAGGTGAAAAGTGATGCGTGAGGGAAAATGTGATCATCTTATGCCAAGACAAAATGTCTCTCAGCCCAAATCATTACATTTACTTGTCTGCGACCCTGATCAGCAGAGTAGTGAAACTAGTTCATAAAGTGACATTTATATCAGTGGCCTGGTGAAAGACTAGAGCCCATAGACTTTAAATATTGAGCATGGCACTATTCTGCAGAAGTTGTGCTGTTAATATTAATATCCAGGTCAAATTTGTATGCAAATAATTAAAAGTTGTCACATGGACAGTTTCCTGCATGTGGAATGACGCCTGGTTTGAACAAAGCCAGTGCTGAACTTCATCAGCGTTTGGGGTTAAATCCTCATTTGGAATAAATTGTGTTTGATACATTGACTTGATTGTGCCTGTATTTGGTAGGTCTTTATGGAAGTTAATGGTGGCTCAGGCTGTGTTTAGATATTTACATATGACTTAATATTATGCTATTTACACAGTACAGTACATAGGAATAGTCTGCTCTTTGTAATCTAATAACATGCCAGTGAGTTTGTAGGTGTGATGCAATGTACCTGTGATCAGGGACGACTGAATCAGGGATTGAAAATGAGCTGTCAGGGAAGATGTCATGAAAGCAGGCTCAGCCTACAGTGCCAGCTCACCTAGCCTTTGGCTGCAGGGGGAAAAGGCAGGGACATGTTCTCTCTTCTCCTGTGGTTTAGTATCTAAAATGACTGCATTAGTGCCTGAAAAAAAAGAGGAAAAAAAAGCAATTTGTTTCTGTATTCCTTTTCCTCCATAAATCAAATGGTATTTTTGAAGGATTACAGTACTACAGGTTAAGTGGTTTGACATGAAATAATTTTGTTGGAAGTTGTGAAGTAAAAAGGGGAGAAAGGAAATTCGTTCTTTCTTCCTTAGCAAAAATTGTTGTCCTCCTTCTTGGCTGTACAGAGAGGATAATTCAGACACAATGGGTTTGTTTCCCTCTCAAACACAGCAGCACAAATCAATAACTCTACCAGAGTCGGGACCCATCTGCATGAGAATCAGACTGTTGTAATTATAGCTGTGTTGCTGCAGTTATGCAGTATAATCTCCCATGAGGACCCTCTTATTACAGGATAAAGAGTGACTTTTTTTCAGCTTAGTTTAAACTACCTCTTAAGAAACATCAACTGTATTGAAAATGGCCATGGTTCATATTGGAAGAGAAATGTTCACATGGGGAATTATGTTGCCAGCATGATTAATTAAATTCACACCTTCCTTACTGGTGTAATTCCCCTTATCCATTGTTAGTGTCAAGTTCAAGGCAGTGTTAATCCTTCTTGCAGCCTTTTTCAACTTCTGTGTAGAGTCTTCTGCTAATAAGATGCCCAAACAGAGAGCCTGATTTCTGACATTTTAACAGAAAGGTGCTTCTGCTGCTGAGCTGTGGCTGGGCAAAGCCAGAAGTCAGTGGTGTAATCCTGTCCGTGAGACCTCAAAACATTAGTGTTCCCAGTGTTACATCCTTGTTTATTTGTGTTTGGTTAAAAAAATGAGATCTTGGCCCCACTGATGCCAATGGCAGGAGTTGGAGGGGGTTGGGGTGGGACAGGTTTTTGCCCAGAGAGCACAGAGCATTTCTCCAGGAGTTGTCTTTGTCTGGTTCCCAGCCTTGGGCTCACTCTGTCAAGCAATGCTTATTTTCTAAAAGAATTAGTGAATTGTGTAAATCTTCCCTCCTGAGACAGGTTAGTTTTATCAGCTCCAACAGGATGTAGCCATATGCACAGAAACTTGCTCAAGTCTGTGCATGAAGGTTGAGCTTGGGCTGGTAATAAGGATTGATTTTAACCCTGGGGTCATTTCTCCTGGTTATTTGTCATGACCTGCTACAGCTTAGCAACCGGACTGATCCTCCTTCTGTTTCTCAATCTGACTGGCAAAAAAGATGCAATATTGTCAAATGTTATAGTCAGCAGTTTCGGTGCCAGAAGGGCTGCTCCTCAGCAAGTTCCCCTTGGCCAGCAGGACACCGAGCACTGTGCCATTAGTGGTGACCTGCCCTGGGGACAGAACCCACTGTTGGCTGTTGGCAGTGCTTGCATTTTGGGTGAGTTGATGCCTTTTTATTCTGTTTAAAGGCAAACTGAAATAAAATGAGTACTCCTTATGTGATTATGAAATATAGATGTTCCTCATTTTATTCCATCAAGAAAATTAAATCCTGTGGTTTTGCATTAGTATATGTGAACCTTTGAAAGCCTAGGTTAGAAAGAAGTGCAAAATTCCTCTTAAAGCCACTGAAAAACACTGTGAGTAAAGATGGACCAAGAAATGGTTTCTGCTTCCCAACTTGAATGCATGAAGGTTCCACAGCTGAAGTCTGAGGTCAGAAATCTATATCCTGGGGTTCTGGCTGGTTTAAATCAGAGATAAGATAGTGCCCATCACTGATCAGAAGAGCTGGGGGTTTTTTGTTTGTTTGTTTTTCTTAAGGACAAGTGTGTAAATTATCCTGTCACTGGGCCTGTTTTGACCAGCGCCTTACTATGTGTAAAAAGAGTTAAAACCTGAATCCTGCTTTCTCCATAGGAAAGTGCACCAGAATTCCCTGCAGCTTGCTTTGGTGGAGAACAACATACACTACTTTTGCAGGGATGATCCCAGCTAGGAAACAGCACCATATACATGGATCTTAGCTCAGTGGAGCACTGATATTCAAAGTCAGGGATCAGGCTTGGGTCTTGTCTCTCTCTTAACACAGCTTCTCTCACCTGAAGCTGTAGAAGGTGAGGCAAGCTGAAGTGTATTCCTTGCACCACTCGCAAAGACTAGCTCCATATTTCTATGTGATAGCTACAGAGCCATTTGCTGTACGGGTTGATATCAGCTTGCATCCAGACCAGAATGGTTACTGTGATCAGACTTACTCTTCTTTCTCAGCCTTCAGCAAGCTTAAAACCCCATAGCTCTGCAAAATGGAGCCCAAAGTTTTTGCTGTGTCACAGCTGACCTGTAAACTCAATGATGAATATTTATGGTGCAATATGGGCTCTTTCTTTGGCTGCCATTTTTCAGGGACTAGCTCAAAATTGTGCAACCAGCTCCGCCAGTCCTTAGGGGTATGTCCCTTAGTGCTCCAAACTCAGGTGAACTTTGACCCTGTCTCCACTGCTAACAGCACATAGCAGGGATGGAGAGGGCACACACCTGAGGCATGAATATGCTGCTCTCTTCCTGGAGAGAAGAGCATCGCAGCTGATGTAAATCAATTGCCTGTGTGTGTTGCTGTACGGATGGATGATGCACAGGAATGTACAATAGCGTGCCTTTCTCTACAGTTCGTGTCTGCTCCTTTTCCCTTACACACTAGACCTGCTTCCCCAACGCTTTGAAATAATTGTATTGACCTGATACGCTTGGAATGCAGAGGTGATACTGCTGCTGTGAGTCACTCCCGTGGGATGAGGTAATGCTGCTAATGGCTTCCCCACGCGCTGGGGCGGTGGCGGCTGCTCTCCCCCGTAGGAGTGGTGATCCAGAGACAGTGCAGCTGAGCGCGGGGGCTGTTCCTCCTCCCAGACCTCACTTTCCTATTCTACAATAAATTGATTAACCCCATTTCTTCATGCCTTCCTTATGCTTTCTTCCCTGTAAATCCTGCAGGAAAATGCCACAGCCTGACTCTGCTGGTTAACGGGGGCACAGATCAGTAAATCAAGGTTTCCTTCTTGCATTGCATGTGAGCATCTCCCTGGTACAAGAAGTCCTCCCTGTCCTCTCTGCAGGATGTAAGTTTTCACCATGTGCTACTGGCAAGATTTGGCCAGTGGCAGCTCCACATATCACATTGCACAGTGCCAGCAGGATGTCCCTTTTCCCTTGAATGCCCCTGACGCCTCTAAGCATTTGCCTCCTTCTGCCTATGGCTGCAATCCTCTGCGTCACTCTGGATTGCTTTGCATCTTTCTGTGGTGGTCAGAGCAAGGTGTCAGGCCAGGAAGCAGCCTCCTGCTCCTCCTGTTGGGAAACGGTCAAATCCGAGGAAGCAGGACTTGCTGGAGGTTGTGCCCACTCTGTTTGCTCAGAGACCATTCACACTGTCGGCCCTACATGTATTTTTTAATTATGTTGCCCCCGGGTCAAGTGCCATTCACCCCGAACAGGCAGGCTTTCCCCCAGTGCAGCAGTGTCCTTATGGCCCTGCTAGTGCTGGCACAGACAGGATGCATCTGAGGGCGTGCCCAGGTGCTCAGACATCGAGGCATTGATTTTTATTTATTTTTTAAAATATACGTTTTCTATGCTATCATATATTTTATAAAATAGATCTATATTTTATATTACTCCCAGCCCTCCTCCCCTCTTGCTGGGAGCAATCCTCCCTGTCAGGATGCAGCCCCAGCAACAGGGTGTGCGGGAGGGGGAGTGCTCCTGACGGGGACCACAGAGCATGCCGGGCACTTTGTGGCTTATCAGTTCTTATCTGCTCTCCTAAAGCTGACAAAAGCAGACATAAGCTATAACAGGAGCATTAACTTGGCATTACCAGATCCTATTAATTCTATATAAAAGTAATTACATGTTGGTGTCAGATCTAGATCGTATACATACCAGAGGTTTATCTCATCGCACAAATCTGGCGCTGATGATGCAGCCACAAGTTCTCATACAGAAATGATCTTCCCCAGCACTGGTGGCTACAGGAGACGGTGCCCATGCTGTTCTGTGCTATGAAGGTCAATCAAAAGAAGGATGTAACTTTTGGCACCTCAGGGTATCGAATGAGTTTTTCACAATCATAGAATCATTTAGGTTGGAAAAGACCTTGAGTTGATGGGTTGAGTCCAACCGTTAACCCAGCACTGCCAAGTCCACCACTTAATCATGTTCCCAACTGTCACATCTACACATCTTCTGAAACCCTACAGGGATGGTGACTCAACCACTTCACTGGGCAGCCTGTTCCAATGCTTGACCACCCTTTCCATGAAGAAATTTTTCCTAATATCCAGTCTAAACCTCCCCTGGCACAAACTGAGGCCATTTCCTCTTTAAAAAGTTTCCCATCACTGCAAACAGTAGTTGTGGCTGTGAGCACTGCCAACATTGCATCCCTCATATTCAGCTGCTCTTTGCCACCACGGCTTTCAAAAGAGATCAATATGACAGAAATTTGTGAGGATGCATGTTCCCATAAACCTAAGTCTTCCAGCACATAAACAACGCAGGAGTTTTTTGAAGATGCTGAGTATTTGAATGAAGCAGGAAGTGTCATGGGCTCATGGAAGATGCAGTCATGAGGTCTACGAAATACCCGCATCCTTCACACACTATTCAGAAATCATCTGCTAGGTTTTATCAAACAGCCAAATAAGCTGAGGCAACACTGACCAGCCTTTAAATCTCTGATTTAACTGGAGAAATGCACTGGAAAGGCTTTGAAATTCTACATCTAGCTGTATAGTAGAAACACCCACTTGCTTGTCTGAAGTCTTCAGATTTCTTATGCATGCTGTGACATTTCCCCTCCTTTTAATGGCATTAATCCTACACTGGGATTGCCTTGGCTTGTTGCTGGGATGGTCTCCTGCCCGGCCTTTTGCTATAGTTGAGCAAATAAATACTTTGGTGTGCAGAACTTGCCATTTAGGGGTTTTTTGATACATGTTTTTTTCTTAAATTCCAGCACCACTTTTCTCTCTCTCCCTCTCTTTTGTGTGTTACTTTCTGTGTATTGCAGGCCCATCTGCATTTAGTTGAATGAGTGGGAACTGTGGGCATGCAACAGTACATGATCCCTTCTATTACATAATTAAATTGCCATAATGTATATGACTTAGGAATATGTCTGAACAAGCTGCTATGAATCATACATTTTTCAGCCTGAAACTGCCCTATTTAGCTTTTGTTAATCATTTCACTGCTCCTACTTTTCGAAGAAAAGCTTCCCTTTTCTTCATCTCCAAAGGCAAAAAGATGGAAAAGGTGAAACATATTTCCATCTCAGTTATTGTAGTGAAATACGACCATGAGGTAAATTACACCATGGGCAGTTGAGATCAGAATTGGCACAGAGTCTCTGTGCCCCAAGTTTCTGCCATGCCAACAGACTGAACTATCAGTGTCAGCAAGCAAGTAGATGGGTAATCGTTGTAGTTCAGTATCTCACATATTTTTTGTGACAGATCTGCAGGGCAAGTTTTTAAAAAACTAAAAAATCTTAAATTTTAAATCTGTCATTTTCTTTCCCTACCAGTTGCTACTTGATCATAATAAAAAAAAAAAAATAGAAATACTGTTCTGAACAAACCTCTGCACATCTTTAACAGGATCCTGCTCTAAGCAAAATCCATCTTGTCTTTATCCGGAGCTCTATCTGATCAGAAAGAAGGTCCTGCCAAAAACATGAGAGATTTGGCTAGAACTAATTGTAAGAAGTCAGTGGTGAAGGGAAAAAGGGCCAATGTCTGCTTATTTACTCTGTGTAACTTTGTCTTCTCTGGAGTTACCCTTCACCCTGCAGCTTGGCACTAGAGGTTTTCCAGTCTGATTCAAGCATATACAGTAACTAGACAGGGTAGCTGAGTCAGAGTGTCTGGGGAGCAGAAACACGTGTGAGTCAAAAGTGACACATACGACTGGATTAAAGAAACCCACTTGGATAAGAGAGCTCCTGCCACAGCGCCAGCACCGTCTACAGAGGGAGTGGGTCCTATGGGCCTCTGCTTGCCCAGCAGGGGAGCTGCTCTGCCCTGGTCACAGCACAATTCCCAGGCACGGGATTGTGTCTGGAGGCTGGCACCAACCAGCAAATCGCTCGGTGGGACCACCTGCCCTGCGGACTTCAGTGGGGTCTCCCTGGTTCTCCCTGCAAACAGCAGTATCAACAGGCAACCCGTGTTTCAGCTGGAGACTTGCTGTGCTGTGGATTTGGGTGATTCACACTCCTTCTTTTGTTTCTGCCTCATTTCTGCTGTGTCAACCACAGCACAGCAGTTGCATCTCAGGGACATCTTATTACCAGGCAGAATTTTATACTGAATGAGTAATTGAACCTCTGCAGTGTGTTTTAGAGTCAGGCTTGCAAAATCTCTGTTGTAGTGAAGGGACTGACTGCCATGCAAATGAAACACTGGGTGCAGTTCTGCCCTGCACGGGGGAAGGTAATGAAAGCACGTATTCTGGTGAGAATTTAATGTCTGTGTTTTGCAAGACATACTCACGGCACTGCTAGCACGGGTTCAGCCTCTTTTTCCAGACTGCAGCGGAGAGACTGCATGGAATGAATAGCGAATGCTATGCTGTGGCAGTTCCGAAGGGGAGGGGAGCCTTTGTCATGCAGATTAAAGCGCTTGCATTCAAACGGGCAGAGACTTTCTTGGCACAGTCTGGGATCTCTCTGCAGCTTTCTTCTTCAGTTAGAAGATTCACCAATGTTATTCCTATTCCTTCGTGGTATAGGTGGCTGGCATGAGCTTACGTTTCATTCAGAGACTACAGTAACTGCACAATGGTTCTATTTATAAAGATTTACTAGAGAGCACAATTAGAAAAATATAGATGGGGTGACAGAGAGTGATTCCCTTTGCTCTCAGTGGTTATGATGCTGTGTTCCTCTTCCACAGCCTAGGAATGCCAGGGTTACAGGGCACCTTGTTAATGTTAAATACTCCCAGCTTTCAGACTCTCTTTACTGGGTAATAAAAAATGTTCTTATCTGGTGTAGCGAACTCAAGCTGTCCACCTGTCTGTAAAATGCTACTGGTGATAAGGCAGGATTGTACCCATCCTGAGACAGTCAATGAAAGGAAATCTCTGATGGAAGCTGGTGATGGGGATGGCCTTCTCCAACTACACAGAGGTAAATGTGACCTGTACCTTACCTTACCTCCCAGAGATTTTTCATTTAAACATAGCTGGACTTGCTGCAAAATACTCTGACATTCACTGATTATAGCCAAGGCTGTGTTCATCACTTCTGAGCCCATCAAGCTCAACAACATTTCAGAAATGAACAAGCATTCTAAAAGCTAAGTACCTTGAGGATGCTAAGAACTAGAGAAAATCTGTCAGAATGTGATCCTCCAGGTCAGTAGCACAACCTTGGAGGTCAGTCCTTCTTCCCAGTCCCATGCTCAGCCCATGCACCGACTGTTGCTCACTGTCCCACTGCAATAATGACTGCTTAGATATTCACTCCATGTAATGATGCACCTTGAAAATTGTAACATTTTAAAAATAGTGGGCGATCGACTGAGTTATTTCTTCTGTGCAGTTTTTTTAAGCTATTTGAAAAAGAGAAAAGTCCTTGATGTAATTCCAGTGTACACAAAATCACACAGATCACTATAATAAAACAGTAAAATGGACTCTATATGAATGACATTCATATGCATCAGCAAAGCCTACTACACCCTCTTGTTTGAACATAAGAATCTGTTACAGGGTTTTCATTGTGGGTGTAAAAATAAAGAAAATTATTAATGCCTATTCTTGGAAAATACAATTGGATTATTTGTATTAATATTTTCTGATAATTCACCAGTGGAAATGATGCAAATGCCTGTCAAGGAGTGCTCCGGTGTCCAAGTACATGAACTCAAAGAACAAAGTTGCCTTCAATTTGATTCCTGATGCAGACTTTTCACCCTGATAGGCCAGATACCAGCTTTTTAGATGTTACCTAAACCACTTTTTCTTAGGAATTTCATTAATTTCCATCTCATACTAATCACCCTGAGTTACCCCTCAGTTTAGAAGAAGTACTGAGGAAAGAAGTCACACTTTACTTTTTGTAGAGATGAAGAACCACTCAATAATGTCACATTTTCTTTATTGTAGTGCAAAACACTGTGTTCCTCTCTTTAGAGGAGGATTCCTCTGGATTTATCAAGATCCTTACAGTTTCTGAGCAGTTCAGGAAAGGAATAAATGAGAAGGAACTTCAGAAACTAAGCTGTGATGTTTCCTACCATATATTTTTCATTTTTTTTAGATCACTTAATAGCCTACTGAAAAAAGGTTGGAACAAGATGTGCAAGTAGGGACATTTAAAAAATTATGGCACCAGTTTAAGTGCCACACCCCAAAGTCAAATGATTACTCTCAAATGTAGCACATGGCTTCTATAATCTGTAACAGGAAAGCAACCAGCCAAAGACCCCAACATTAGAAAACTGGCCCAGTTCATTGTCAGCTCCAAATCTCTTCTCAGAAAACTGAAGTGAAAATTATTGTCATTCAGAAGGCATTTGTAGTCAACATTTTATCCCAGCCAAGTATTTTTTAATTGTTTCAAAGCATGTCTTTCTATTTTTGTCACTACAGATCAGCCAAAACAAATAAATTTGTGTGTTCAATTAAAGAACTTCTCATTGAATCGAAGTAGTTTTTAGCCAGACTCTTATTTCTAACTCCCAGTACAGCTAAAACACCTACCTTGTAGCAAATAATAGTTTTGTTTGCTTAACATGCACAGATGTCCTGGAATACAAGAGAAAAAGAATTTGGAGGGACTCATCTAATAGGTTCAAGTAACAGCTCTTTTACTGGGTGTTTGTGTGGGTTATCTTTTAAATAATGGAAAGAAAAGTAAGCCAAGGGAACATTATTTTGTATTAAACGTGGGCGATCTAATCCAAATGTCGTGAAATGCAGAGCTTTTTCCTCTGCATTTGCTGAGCTTTGGACTATGCCAGGCTATTCACTGCAAAATGCCGCTTTTTGTGATGGCAGTCTTGACCCCACCCCCTGATTTGATGCTGGAGTTGCTGGCCAGATCAATAACTCAGACTGTGCTGCCAGTGCTATCTCTCTGTGGATGGGGATCAAGATTCTCTTGTCATTTGCATTTCCAGGCTGTAGCTGGGACCTGCTGGGTTGAGTTGTGAGGCCTCTGATAACAGTGGGCATCTCTCCCTGGAGGGATGGGTACCTGCAGGGCAGTGGAGGGCTGGGGCAGAGGAGCCTGCTGGTGCTCCAGGGATGCCACCCTAAGGACATGGGCATCCTTGGCAGGCATCATCACACAGCAGGTCTGAGAACGAAAAATGGGACTGTTAATGCCATTTCACGTAATTTCAAGGCATGTTCTTTCATGAATATTTTTTAATAATGTGATTTGCTTACTTGCAACTGACTGGCTAACAGCCACGAACAGGAGTTCTCTGCTGCTGAAAGACAGCCCTGGTGACTGAAGTTATTGCTTCTGCCACAGGGAATGATCAGCAAAACCCTTCCCTGTGCAGTGCTGGCAGCCTGCCTCCTCTGGCCAGCGGGATCACTGTCTTTGAAGTATGAGACTGAGTTACTTGTAAAGAGTGTGGGACTCCTCAGAGTCTCATCTCACCTCAGCTTTATTGCACAGGCAGTGGTCTGGAAAGATTGTTAACACCGACTGAATGTGCAGGGATCGGTGGAGCTAATCTGCAGACTCTGAGGCTTGTCTGCACCATGCTGGGATGTTCAGGTCCTTGCTATGCACTCTGCTGCCCTTTCTAAAGTGAAACTTGTTACCTAGAAAAGGAAATTTATTAAACCTAAAGCTGATCATGGTTTAGACTGAAGAAAGTCTTTCACCCCCCAGATTGTGAAGATCTCTCCTATGGCACATTTGGTCCATGACGTTCTCTGCTGCTGACTGCGCACTTAAAAGCAAGCAATAGATCTACAGCTTTCACCCTGCTCTGAAAAGCAGATCTTAGAAAAGACTTATGAGTAGTTGTGAACCAGCACAGGAATGCCAGGCGTGGGTATAGCAGTGTCCTGCCTCAGACACTGGGACTTCTGGTGAAATGCATCCAAGAGCAAAGATGGGTCAGTTGCAGGCTGCAAACCTGGGAGTTTCTTGAGAGTGAATGATGAAGTAAATCCCCAGAGAGACCCTTACATTTGTTCTGACCTCTAGACAGGACCCATAAAACATTAATAAATTCTCTGTGAAGGACCATGGTTTCCTCTACAGCAGTACAAAGCCCTTCCCTCTGCATCTTCCCCTCTTGGTTCCCATGCTCCAGCTGAGGCTGTGGGCTGATCCCCTCATGACTCTCTTTTAGCATTTAAGTTGTTTCATCTGCTCAGCGAGCAAGTGATGTCTGCCTCTCCCTTCTTATCAGAGACCATGAATTGAGGATAAGTGTGGAGAGCTGGACTCAGAGGCCCAACAGCTGATCCCTTGCAGGCAGCCCTCCTTTACCTATCCCAGAGGAGGTGGCTCTGCCCCCACAACACCAAGGAAGGCAGGACAGGTTCATGGTGATGCTCAAAGGGCTGGATTCCCCCAGTGTTCGTGTTTCAAGATGACTGACAGAGGTATCTAAGGAAATGTAAGCTGTGATAAATCTTGTGTCCAACACTGCAAAATAATGTCCCTGTACAAAACTGAAAGCAAAGACAACCTTTTATTTAGACTCTCTAGTTGTAATTATCTTTCGAACAGCAGAAAGGGAACAAAAATCATATTGTTGTTGTTTCCTTTAATGGATGTCCTCCGTTGAAGGGCATTATCACAACAGTGATTTGGCAGTGGAGGTGAGCTGAAGCTGAAAGACCAGATGCTCAGGTGGTGTAAAATGGCTTTAGTTTAGTGGAAATCAGTGAAGCTTCATTGTTTTACCCTTTACGATCTGATTCATAAGCCCCGACACCTTGTCTCCTGTTTCTGACTGCTAAAATCACATTTTCTCTTAAATAACATTTTAGGGTGTTGTAAAAGAGCTTTCACTAAATTTAACAAAGAGAAAATTAAAACCTTGTGAACTAACAGATTTAATGCTCTGGCTGATTCTAATTCAGTCCTTGGGCAGTTTGCTTTGAGAAAACGCTATGACACAAATCTGGGGGAGAGGATTTTAAATAAAAACCCATCTGGATCACAGAACCAGACCTTTCTTACTTGAAAAACCCCCCACCACTTTTGTTTTTATAAGTAATTATGTAATACAAGCTCTTCTCTTTTGCCAGCCTCTCAAAGCCAGCCCTGAGATGAAGGCACACGTAATGCATTGGGCTTTTTCCCAGACCACATTTGGTACATTCCATGGGCACCATGAGGTGCTTCCCGTCCCCTTCCCTGCGTGGTTCAGCTGTGGTCAGTGGCTGAGGAGGGTGGAGGTGGAAGCTCTCCAGGCCCGGCAGTGCCGTGCCTTGCTCGCTGCTGGCCCCTTGCCCAACTGCCATGACATCTTCTCCCTTGGTCTTGTCATCACGGAGTTTGAGTTCCTGTAGGTTGTTCCCTTCTGCCTGGTGTTTGGTTGTGGTTTTCCTTCCCCTACCCCTGGTATGAAACGTGTGGGGCTGTTTTTTCCCTCCCTGCTTATGGGTGATGTCATTGCAATCATCATGACATCATTTTCTAGGAGGGGAAAGAGAAGAAAGGCTTGCTCATGCCATACCTGCCTAAGCAGGTTTGCTGCTGGAAAGTCTTGGGAGCACTGATGCAGAGTGAAACTGCCAGCAGCCCTCATGAAAATTCTATACATCAGTTTTTAAACTTCACCATCCTGAAAGCAAAGATCAAAAAGGAATCGAACCCATTAGTGGATGAAAAGGTAAAGCTGGAGTAAACTGAATTTGAACACTGTCGGATTTAGTTCTAAGGTATTTTTAATTGAGGACTAACTAAGTAAATAAATAAAAAGCCAAGAATTTCATGTAATTGCTGACCAATAGTAAAAAAAATCTTGGCTCTTGGCCCTGGAAGACCATCTGTCTTATACCTAGCAGGGGGTTGCACCTAAATAATCTTTTTCTTTTTTTTTTTTTCTTTCCTTCTTGGTCTGCTTTTTGTATGAGTTATTCCTTACCCTGGATTTCCTCTCCCTCTGCCTCCTGCGAGGCTGAGCCATTTGCAGATGTCAGGTTTCAGCAAGCAGCAGGCTGCCTGCCCAGGTACCAGATTTAATGAAAATTCTGTCTTTTCCCATCCAAGCAGACCAGTTACCATCCCCTGTGTGCACAGGAAAGGAGTGATAGTCTCTCAGGCCAAGAGCTGTCTCATCAGCAACAGACCCCTGGCAAAGGGCTGTCAGGGACAGTGGTGTATTTGTGAGTGTCCTGCCCCACCTGGATCCTGAGGATTTACTGTGCTTGCAGACATCTTTATGAATGTCCCCTTCATTTCTGTTTCCTACCTCGATATATTATCCTTGTTGTCACACAAAATGAGACAAGCTATTAGTACCACGACTGAACTGTAAACTGCACCTTGTATGTACAGCTAGCAACAACATAGTCCTCAATTTTTTAATTTATTTTATTTTTCTGGTTTTTCTCTTCTCCAGTCCTTAAACAAAAGGTTTCTTCTTCAGGAATTTAAGAGGCGATTCTCAAAATTCAATCATGTTGATTGATTCTAGCATGCCAGGTTTGCATATTATTTCATCTTCCTTTAGTTTTTAAGATAAAAGACCAGGAATTGCTTTAATAAGAGAGATGTCCTTGCTCTGGGATAGCCCTTACCACAACAAAGTGTTCCCTGCCGGAAGGAAAGGAATTACCTTCTTTGTTGTAGGTGCTCTGGAGCAGGGAGGGAGCTGGAACAACTGTGTGGGCTAAAAGTCACAAGGCAATAATGATAAAAAAAGGAGGGCATGAAGTTCTGTTTATTTTTGATGTCATTAGTTGTGAAGACGAATGTTTAGCAGTACTCCAGGCTCAGGCACACTGTTTGCAGGCACGTGGCAGTAGGAGACTTCTCCTGCTGGGAGGTGGGATGGTGACTCCAAGACCTTGCACCCAGCCTCATGGATCCTGAACATGTCCACAGCCTGGCAGACTGGCCCTGCTCCCTCTGTGGCAGAAGCTTTCAAGCATCATGGAGCATGTGATGCCACATGGGAGGGACAGCAAAATCATGAGCTTACCAACTTGATTGTGTAGGTGAACTCTGGTCTTACCTCTCCCATTCCACAATATACTGCATCAGTTATATAAGGATCTCTACTCTTACTGCAGTTACAACACCAGCCTTGAAATAAGATTAAATAAAGCCACGCCCCTGTGATCTAGTGTAAATCTAGATTATTACTTCTTGCCGAAGTGTTTAATGCAAGGGTGGTGACATTCCCTGTGGCATCCTGACACAGAATGATTCCAATGAGATTGTTGCCCAGCTCAGTCCTGTTATGTTTTCAATTTTTTTAGACCAATTGAAAACATTAAGTACTGAAGGCACAGTCCAGTCATAATCCTGTCAATCATAATCCAGTCCAGCCATAGTGAAAGTCAGCCAGCTGGCTCATAAAATTGCAGTTCAAAGGTGAGTCAGAAAGGCTCACTAGAAATAAATTAAGGACATGAGAAGAGCGAAGTAGGAGAAGGAAAGTAAGTAATAAAATGTTGCGAAGTGCAAGAATATTTTCTATCAGGCCTTCAAGTGGGGCAAGGATGCTGTGGTACCAGTGGGAGGGGCCTCTGGAGAGCAATGAGTCCAAGCCCTGCTCTGTCACTGTCACCCACAGCAGGTCACCCAGAACTGTGCCCAGTTGGGTTCTGAGGCTCTCAGAGGATGGAGACTCCACAACCTGTTCCAGTGTTCAACCACCCTTACAGTAAGAAGAATCTTTTCCTTATGTTTAAACATAATTTCCTGTGTTTCACATTGTGCCCAATGCCTCTGGTCCTGTCACTGGACACCATGTGACAGGAGAAGAGCCTGTCTCCATTCTCTGTACTCCCTCCCCATCAGGAAGTCAAACACAGATCCTGCTAAACCCTCTCTTTTCCAGGTTGAACAGTCCCATCTCTCTGCCTCTCCTTGTGTGATGGATGCTCCAGTCCCTTCATCACTCTTGTGGCCCTCGTTGGAGTTCCTGCAGTATGTCCATATCCTCCTTGTACTGGGGAAATTCTCAGCTTCCAGGTTCTGTAACAGCAACGTGGCTTTTGCCTATAATTCCTCTGTGTGCTGTCACATAATAAAACAGCTCTTGCTGTAATTTTTGAAAGAAATTATTTCACAGGCAAGGCCATTTTAGGCTTAAATTTAAGTTTTGCATGGGAATGGAAGGGTGTCTGTATAATGGCCACACTGGGATATGCAGGCTCACACAGATACTTCATGGTTTTGTTGAATGCACACCTGGACACAAATAACCCAAGAACTAAAAATGTGTGCAAAGGAATGGAGGCCATTTGGAAACCTGCATGATTTTGATGGAGCATAGAAGGGAGGATATTTTTTTGCTGTCCATGTGCTTCCTTATACTAACCCATTTTAGTTATTCTTGAATAGACTTTGAACTTTATAAATGTACTTGTTCTTCAAATTATTTTGTCAGTGGTTAAGTAAATACATTTCCTCTTAGAATTTGCTTATGTTCCCCAAGATAATCCGTTGTTCACGCTGCAGGAAAAGTCACTCAGCTCATACAATGTCATTTTTTGCTTTCTGAGCATCTGACTGCTAATTCATTTTTACATTTCAGTTTGGCCAAGCAGAGGTTTCCTGAAAACCATATGATCAAGGTCTGTCTCCAGAAGTATTTTTGATGCTGTTCTGCTGGATGCATTAGCAAAAAGTTAGTAGAAACATTAGTTGAAACTGAGCAAAGTGTTTAGTGTGCCATCTAAGAATCAAAGGGTGGAAATGGGATATGATCTGTTATATACCTGTCAAAGCTGTAAGAGCTCTCTTTTACTGCAAACAAAAAGCATCAGTGACTGTGTGGTGAGTCTGAGCTCAGACCTACCAGAGCAGTCCCAGAGCTCTCGCTCAGCTGTGTTGCCTGTTGAACAGCACCACAGTTCTTTCACCTGGCTCACCAACCTGCTCAAAGTCAGTCTTTTTGGTGGCCACCTATAACAACACAGATATAATGACATCTATATTTATTCCAATTCTTTTTTTTCAGTACAGAAGGTAGATATGTCTGTACCTAGGAAGACTATTAAAATTTAAAAACTAACCTCGAGGCATTTATGAATGTAGGGGTACAAAGGAGAAAGTTTATTCCTGAAAGGAATCACGTTACAATACAGAAGAGTGGCACTGAAATGTAGTCAACTCCAAAAGAAAAAGGATTGTGCTTCTCTGTGGTCAGGGTAAGAAAAAAGGAAAGGACTGGGTCCCAATCCCACTTCATTATATGACCTACAATCAGCAATCCAATATCTTTGTGGGAAAAGGTGTCCCGTCAAGTCTCTTCTGTAGATATTTTTCAATATCTCCATTTTCACCTTTGTGATAGAAAGAAAAATTGACCTGAATTCAGTTTTCCTTTTCTTTAAAATGAGGAAATGGTTACTCTATCTCAGTTAAAGACTTGCTCTCTTCCAAATGTGTTTGGGATATTAAAAGCCTAGTGCAAAAATATTGATTTTAGATTTGTATATTCATCTAGCACCCAGTACAGAGTGATGCAGGTGTGTCACTGGGAGCCTGAGGTGCCACACTACACAAGTAATGATCACTTACTGGAGTACTGCTAACGTTGCTTTGCGCAATTTAAATAAAATGTACTGATTTAACAGCTCCTTCGTAGACCCACTTACTTTGGAGGTTGTTCTTTTCTCTTTTGCA
Organism: Oxyruncus cristatus; assembly: GCA_013399855.1. Classification (NCBI taxonomy): domain Eukaryota; kingdom Metazoa; phylum Chordata; class Aves; order Passeriformes; family Cotingidae; genus Oxyruncus; species Oxyruncus cristatus. The sequence goes on along the minus strand of VXAY01002045.1, from coordinate 462,482 downwards.
ATTATATCAACTTAGTTTAAAAAACCAAACACTTTGAAATGTAGGCCAGGTATCAGAGGTATTGGAAATTGAAGTGAAGTTTGATGGATACTTCGATGAAGTCGAATGATAAGCAGTTACTATTATGAATAAAACAAGAATATTTCCTCGTATTTGCCTTACTATAGTATCTAAACAAAGATTCAGTAATATATGTTGGGGACCAAATTCTTCTGGAAGGAACCAATGGGGTTCCTTCCTCATTTTTCACTCTGTCACACTTCTACTGAGCTGGATGAGGAATCTACCAATGTCCTCGTGTCATTTTGAACTTTGCAGCTCCCACTGGCACCACTTTACATAGCACAAAGCAATTTGTTTTCATTAAAAAGAACATTAAGGTAATGTAGCTGAAATTGTTCTATGCCCTAGATCTATATAATTTGCTGCTCTTGAGCAATTCGGCTCAGCTTCCATTAGCACAGGCTGACATCAACAAACCATTTCATCTTCCGGGCCTGTCACATCAAGTATTTTTTACAGCACTGTTACAACTTCATTTCAGAAAGTGATTGTGACAAAGAAGGGGCTGCATTAGATTCAGTGTCAATAGCAATCTAATTTGCTTCTCAGAAACTTTATTAGCCAAAAATAAATTAGAAAGTGACATGTGTACAGCATAAGCAGTTCAAAACCATTGAGAAAGTCCTTTGACAAAGCAGTGCATGCCCCAGCAGAAGCATCCTTGGCCACAACAATTCCTTAGTGGTGGTATGACTATTGCTGGTTCCATTCTCTGTCTGTTCTTATCAGCTGCCAGGAAAAGATTTGTTTTCAGACTGATGTTTTCTAGAGTTGCTTGTGTTCCTGTCAAGGTGCCTGCTTTTCAAGTGAGTGGGCAAACTTGGATTTCAAATAACAAGAGGTTAAAATCCAAGGAAAGAAGCACCATGGAGTAAGAGGGGTGCAGGCTTTGGTGGGGAGCTTTGGTGGGGAAAAGCCTCAGCACCTAGCAAAGTGCAAGGGCTGCTGGTGGTTTCTATGAGTCTGAAGGTATTGGGGAGGGCCAAGACAAACGTATTCAGTTTCTCTATGCTTTGCTTAACGTAGTTCATTACTTCTATAGCCTCTCTGCCTGCTAAAATCCTTCGTAGTTTTTAACCCCATTGAATGCTCATGGTGCATTGCATTGGGTGCTCCAGCGTCAGCTCTGAGGTGCAGCTCTTCTTAGGGCTGGTCTGCCTTGCTTGGATTAGGCCAACTTTGAATTTTACTTCCTTTAAATGTCTTGCTTTTTAAAAGTCTCAGTTTGCTTTGTGTTCTAGATCTTTCTGTCCTCCCCAACAGTTGCTGCATTTGAAATTTTACCAACGGTGATTTTGTATCTTACGGATTTTTATCCATAAAAATTTTGGAGAGGTATCAGGCTTCTGCTGAGCTTCATAAGGTCCCATAGATGACAAATCTGTTTGATTAAGAAAATACTTTTTTGAGCTGTTTATTAGTCATTTCCTTATCCACATAATGCTTTATTAATATTGTATTTTGACAATTTCTAATCAGAAGGCCAATATTGTGCTCCGAAAGAACCTTTCAAAAATCTATTATGTGTTTGCAGTTATAAATGAAACACTTAATCTCTTCAAATAATTAAATATTTTCTTTGGCAGGTCTTATCTTCCATAATTATATTTCTACTCTTGTCCTTCAGCATCCTTTTTGCTTTTTTGTCTAATACCTCAACTCATTGTCCTTCAGTTTTTGAGTGACTCTAATCTGCTGGTTTTGAATTTGCTACTACAACAGCCCTCTCCTAGACTTCACAACCTGCTCAGGACAATGAGGTTTATCCAACAGTTAATACCAGCAAAGTGGACATCCTGTTCTTTTTATTGTCACCTGTCCTGCCATCTATGACCTTTTCTTCTAGGTACTTAGTTTTCTTATAAATTTCCTATATTTTATAATATTGGATTTTGATGTCAGAAAAGGCATAAGATAGGGCAAGGTAAATATCTAATTGATGTCTTCCTTACATTGTTCACTGACATTTAAAGGGCATTTCAGCTGTGACCATGTAGTGTTGCAATGTTGGCAGTGTTGGCACCCATGGGACATCATCCTTGGGGACCGTGCACAACCCCACACCACCACTGGTTTTACCATCAGTGGAGTCCATCCAAATCAGTATTTCTCAAACTTATTGAAGGTACATCCTCATTTTGGCTCCTTCATGAAGCTAGGACTCCTGTGAGCACAGCTCCCCCCTCCAGATTAGCAGCCAAACTCAACGTTTCTGTTCAGAGCTGTACTTATCTGATCAATTTAAAGTTAATAACCTTACTTAATGCATGGCTTGCATTCACACACTGCAGATGGCCCAAAATCACATCTAACACCTGCTCACCGATTCTCAGATGAAGCAGCACTAATTTGGAATAGGAAATATCTCTCATTTCTTTTGAAGTGTCTGTACTGCCAACTACCTTCAGCTTGCAGCACATGCTCAGCACACCCACGGTGAGGACAAAGTGTTTGAACCTGCAGAAAGTAAAGGCTACCTGTCTTTTCCCAGACCCTGAGAGGTCCAAGCAACTGCCTTTCCTCTGCAGAGCTTTGTGTTGTGCACCGCGCAGAGGAACCCTGACAAGTGGAAGGGTTGGCTGAGACCCATCCTTGGAACTGTGGCTCGTAGCTCACTTTAGCACCAATCTGGGCATTATGACATAAAGGAAGACTACAAAAAGGTCCTGCACAGCAGCCCTCAGTAGAGATTTTGCTGGTTATTGCTAAGTGCACAGAGGCTGGCATGTGGCAATTGGCCAAGAGTGAGAAGGAATACACAGCAGAAAGCTGCAAAGTTCTTCAAGTACAAGCTCAAGCACCAAAAAAGACCATTTCTCCACCCCCCCAGTATGTAACAAACAAATCTTGTCTTGTTATTATCTTTACAATTAAAAATCTATATTGCTCTTTTTAGTATTATTTTGTTCACTTAATCCTCCACTGCATTAAGCACAGTACGAACACTACATACTAGCAACTTTTCTATTACGATCCCTGCCAGCCACAAAGCATTAGGACCAACTCTGTACTGTTGAGAGTGGATGGTTGGATGGTCAGCAAGTTGTCTCTGCCCATGTCCAGAAAAAGAGATAAACACTGTGCAAGCCATAGGCTGCTGTGGATCAAAAGATGTCAAGACAAGCAATAAGGTCATAGTTTTTCACTGTTGCCATAGAAATCCTCTGTTTCAAGAAGCACCTGTTCTTTCTGTGACCTGGGTTAGCACACCCTGGTGTCATTTAGTGCTCTGTGAGCTTGACTTACATTTCTACAAGGTTTCACTGCCTCATCCTCACACCTCTGATGGGACTACAGAACGATATTTAGAACTATGAGGAAGTTAAGGCACACAAAAAATAAGGTGACTGACAGTGGATGCTTATACACAGGCAACAAAGTGAGAAAGCTGTAGGAGAACTTCCCCAGGAGTCTTTGCCAAGGAACTCCTGAGTCAAGTAGATATCTTTGTACTTCATAATGTTTGATATGTTCTTTCTTCCATCAACAATTTCCATTCACTGTTTGAACATATACAGCTGTGACATTCACCAATATCATGTCTCAGTGCATTCCAAATTTTGACAACACACTGTGTACACCTCTTGTTTCCTAACCTACCACTAGAAAATTTTAGCTGAGGTCCCCTAGCTTTTTTTAAATTTATTATGAGAAGTTGAATCATTATTCCCTGTTAACTTTCCCAATGTGCCTCGCAGTTTTGTAAACCCTAACATATATTCCTCATGGTCCCCTATTCCTTAGGCTGAAGATTCCTTATCTCTGTCAGGTTGTTCCCCGTATAGGGAACATCTTTGTGCTTTTTCTGCTACTGTTGTGGTGCTTTGGGAAGAGATGCCAATGCTATACACTGTAGAGATGGATGATAAGATACAGGCACACAATCACTGCAATATTTTCTTGTTTTTTCTCAAATTCTTTTCTATCATTTCCTAACACTGATATTAAAATTAGCCTTTTCAAACTAGTCCTGAGCTTTGAGTAGACAGTTCAACAAACCTCTCTAAGGTCACTTTCCTGAGAGGTAGCAACCCATTCAGAGCCCTTCACTGTGTGTGTGGAGCTAAAGTTGTCTTTCCAGTATGCATTATTCCAAATTTATCAATATCACATTTCACCTCCCTTTTTATCATCCAGCCCCTTATTGCAAGATTGTACTACAACTCTGTACAGTCAGCTTTCAGTTTTATTGCTCTGAATCAGTTCATATCAGTAGCAATCTCTGCTCCTCACTCTTTCAAACTGTTTATGAAGATGTCGTTGTATGATCCATATGATTCATATGAAGCAAACCCTGGAAGTCCTGTGTACGAGAACACCTCCTGCCTATTCCTACCTTCTTTTTTCTGTCTTTTAATGGTGATTTGCTCATGCAAGACCCTTCCTTCTCATGAGGTTTAGGAGGAGACAAGCTTGCAGATTTACCCAGAGTTAGTGAGCATGAGACAAAATGCACTTTGTCTGCTCTCCACAGGAGAACACAAATAATCAGCTACATGGGACAATACTCATGCCTTACACTGGCCATGCTTCCTGTAGCAGAAAATCACCACAGGATGAAATAGCAGAGCGCACAAAAGATTTGGCATTTAACTCTTTGAACAAAAAGGGATGACCATGAGGTGTTTGTACTTGCCTGCTTGGGCTCTTCTGGCTCCATTCTTGAAAACCTGTCCTAATCTAAGAGCACCTGGCAGAAGAAGGTTTGAATGTATATCAAACTCTTGCAGGCTGATTCCTAAGTGTGTGTTTGACCAACAAAGGGCCAGATGCCCGGGAAATGACTGGGACACTGCTCTTCCCAGTGCTGGCACTGCTGCACAGGACACATCTTTTGCAATGAGAAGGGAAAAATTTCATCAGGAGAGGTTGAAGATGTTGCTGGTTTATGAGTCTGCTGTGGGGAGCTTGGAGGCGCTTCCAGAAGAGCGAAGGAAAGAGGCAGTGCCACCTGCACGCATGCCTTGCAGACGTGAGCCAGCAAGGATGTGAGGCAGCACCAACTCACAGCTGCAGAAGCACTTCTCACTAAGGCTCCTGGTTTTTTGTTCTCCGTGGCTGCTTGGGGATGAGTGAAGAGCATGCATCTGCCCAGGAGCACTCTCATCCCCAGAGCCTGAGTATTGGCACAGGCCACCTCAGGACATTCTAGTAACAGTAGAGAGAAGAGCAAATTTTCACTCTGTTTCACTTTGGAGCCAAAATTGGAGAGGTTAAGTCCTCTAATTTTTTCTTGATGTGTCTAATTTTCTTTACACAGGCTGACGCACACTGTAGTGCCTTTATGCCCTCTTGAGAATGTGGAGAAGCTCATGCAAATACCACTTGTTAATAAACATAATACCTCACCTTCAGTGAATACTGAATAGTTCAGAGGTCTTCAAATAGGTAATTCTGTTATCTGGTGGTGGTAATGAATCATACTTGCATGTGAAATCCTATTTGCCTACACTTTAATCTCCAGCCAGCAACCCATTCTGATATAAGAAATTTGCTGATGGGCACTAATTCAGAAATGAAGCAATCATCACTAAGATATTCTTCCTGTAAAGATAGTAATATTATTTTAAAGACTATAATAATGCAATGAATACCAAATGTTGCATTTGGTGATAATCTGTAGAACTTTTGTTCCTATGGTGAGTATTGGGTTATTGCTTAGGTATCGTGAGGCTGTAGTGCAACAGGTAACATAATGCTTCTGCTCTGTGAGTCTGAGCTGGTGGCTTGTGCAGCTGTGTGTACCTTTTTGCTCCAGAGCTAGTCTCTGGAGGCATAGCTGGAGCCAAGCACAGCCAAAGCTACAGGAGATGCTGCAGAAATCACCATCACTTTTCTTCTGTAGACCTGCTCAAAGGAGTTTGCAATTACAAACTCCTAACCAGCATGTCTCACAAAGAAGCTCATCAGAAAGAGAAGGATTTCAGTGTTAATTATACTCTGTGGTGAAATGAGAGGTTGAGGTGATGAGGTTGGATGATACCCAGTCCCCATCTGGAAAATTCTTCCTGTAACCTTGGGGAACAGAAAACTCACTCATTAAAAAAAAAAAAGAAAAATGTAAAGCATAAATGCCCGACCCAAACAGGACACAGGTGAGCTGTGCAGACATTGTGGATCCACACCCCGCTGTTCAGTGTGTCTGGTGTTTACAAATGCAAAGAGTGAAGATGTTCCCTGAGGTGAAGCTGGTTTCCTGAAGCCTGGTGAGACAGCCCAGAGCATCTCTCATTGGCATAGGGCATAGGTCCCATGGGCACATTGGATTTTAGAGAACATCAAACATCACTGCTGGGCCACAACTCCCTACACCCATGATATTTAACCCTCAGTTTTCCTTCCCATTTCTCCACCAGATCCCAGGCTCCCCCTCATTCCTCACGTCTGCTGTCTGTTATGCCTTAAGACTCCTACAATGCAACAACTTCCACATCTCTTACTTGACCTGGAACTTGTATCCATGGAGCCATCCATGTCCCCGGCCCCCCATCACTACAATAGCCACACCCTCCACCACTCTTCAGCCCAGAAAACATCCAGATTCCCACTGGCCTGCTCCTTGGGCTGGGAAAAACTAAAGGGAGGCAGCCTGGCTGCCAGCCAGAAGTACATATGCGCCACGTGGCCAGCCAAATGGTGCGTGTGTTGTCCCTGGCCAAGAGCAGGGACAAGGGACTCGAGGTCCCACAGCCTGATGGGCCACTTGGCTGCTCCTTGTGGCCTCTGGAGGGGCTGTGCGGCTCCCACTCCCCTCAGCAGCTGCGGGACCAAGCAAGTCACCTCATGGACCATATGTTGCACAGATTTTGTCCTACTTTCTCTCTCTGGTGCTGCATGGTTGCTGTCCAGGAGAGGACTGGGCATGGTCAGGAATTTGTTTTGGACACTGGTAGTTCTTCTGTCGGGGGGAGGAAAGAAAATGATTTCTGAGAGCTCCTGGGAATATATTACCTTGAAAGGGAAATGCTAAGAAATGAAAGTAATTTCAGAATCTAATGCTGACAAATCCAAAAGCTTTCCAGCAGAAGATAACCCTGCTGAGATAGTATGAACTATTGCTTCTCCCCACTCTCAGTTTATTGTACATAAGAGTTCCAAAAAATTAGGTATTTTTTTCTGATCCTGTTAATGTAGCCTACTAATTCTGCATATGATACATAGACTAAAATAAACCTGGATTTTAGTGGGGAAATGCACTAAGGCATAGATTATCTTTCATAAACAAATCATCTTATTTTCAGGTAAATATCAGCAGTAATACAAAAGGAGGGAACTGATCCGTGAGTAGACCTGTCTCTGCTTGCTGAACCCCTTCGTAAGACAGTAATAGCTCCTTAGCATGGAGGATTTGGAAACTGCTTTAGAAACAGTGCTTGGCTGATATTGAGCTGATATTTACATCTCTGAAACGAGGGGCCTCAGTGCAAGCTCTGACAGACAGGCAGGACCCATAGGCTCTGACTTGGGCTTCAGAAGATGTGCTCTGCTGTCAGGCGAGTGCAGTGATCTTTGACCAAGCTAAAAAGCAAGAACATAGGGAAATAAAAACGTTTCATTTCAGTGTTGAAGCAGAACTAGTGTGAAAGCTGAACCTGCAGTTCAAACCCTCCAAAGGATAACTTTATTTAAATATTTTTTATCAAACATGTCTTACAGCAAAAAGAATTTGGATTTGGCAGATGACTTTGCCTAAAGCAAACTAAATTTCCTGCTGTAGGATGGTTCATGTTCCTTGGCATTCAGTACATTATTCAAGGAGGTAGCTTTGCTTGACAACAGTGTTTCAGTATCGAGGTAGCGAGACACCAAGCATACATAATGTTTTCAAGCTGCAGAAGGAGGGCTGTGCAGAAATGTGCTCTGCAGAATGAGAGGTGTTTGTTTTCCAAATGGTGGCAGACATCAGGGTCGATTGCACTGACCTTCATGTCTTGACACACCTGATACCCGTGAAGGTTTGTGCCAGTGAGTGGGTAAACTGTTTTCCATACTGGAAACACCACGGACACTGTGCCAAGGAGCAGCCTTGGGGAAGGAGCTGTGGATAAGCCCTCCCTGGCATGGAGTGGTTCCCTCATGAACTGGTCCAAACAGATGAAATTAATTCCCATCTCAAAACTTTCTCCTGTCTTTTCTGAGGACAAGGTGGCTACTCCCTTTCTGGCCTTCATTACACAAGCACTCAGTTAATGGAGGCTTTTAAGTGCAGCCTTAGCTTTTCAAATCCTGTCTTGGAAACTACCTTGGGAATATAAAGGTCCCAGATTTTCATTTCTTTATGACAAGCCGTTTGTTATTTTAAACAGCGAGGGCTTTGTGCATGAAAAATTGGTTTAGCAATTACCAATACGAGTCAGTTCTGAGGAAGCTGTGTTCTGTGTAAAGCCACAGGGCAGGTGGGTGTGAGTTATCCTAGAGCTGCCTTGTTCCTCTGAAAACAAATGATATTAACTCGTGGTCAACACTGTGTGAAATGCTGGCAATGAATTTATGCCAAGTGCTACTTTGCGTCTCCCTCTGACTTTGGCATAGCTGACTGCAGTTGGACATGGCCTTCTATTTTATGTGGCTCACTGGTTTGTGTAGGAGAGCAGTTTGGTGTTCTTCCACAGTTCTTGAAGAATATTTCACACAACTGGGTCTCTGGCTATTCCCTACATTGAAGAAGTATCAGAGCAGTTTGTTTGGCTTCATAAGCTCTAATAGTTCAAAGCAGAGATCAAAATCATGGATTTGATTTTAACCAGAACAAGGTACACAAGAAAATAGAGCTTGAAGAGATCTTGGAATGCTTTCTGGTCCACCTTCCTGCTCCAAGACAGGATTGGCTCTGCCTGGCAAAATGCTGGCAGATATTTCAAGAGAAAAGATCATTTCAGGCCAACTGTGCCCAGAAAGTAATCAGAACCTGTTTTGGATATGCTATGACCTGTGTATATTTTGTGAGTACAGCTTAAGCATTTGTGCATCAGTGTAGTCTAGTACAGACACGGTCATGAAGTGACCTTTTAAATCCTTCCTCTAGAAGCACCATTTTAGTCTGAGTTGTTCTCCTGTGGGTGAGAAGGGTGGGGGCCATTCTGCAAGTGCTCTTTGCTGCCCAGTGCAGCCAGCTGCTGGTCTGGTCACTGATGAGATACTGCTCTTCCTCCCCTTCCCTCTTCCTAAGGCACAAGGGTCACTTTACTGTTGTATTTAGAGAAGGGTGCCCTATGGTGGTTAAGATTTTGCAGGCAGCGTTTTTAAACTATTTATGCAAACATTACTTCCTGGGCCAGTGATGTTGACATGTGAACATAAACGTCCCAAGGGTGTCTCTGAATGTTGTCACTGAAATGCTGGTGCTCAGACATGGTGTGACCCTCACATCTAGGAGGTGCCAGTAGCATCTGCTGTAGTGGCAGCAGAATGACCATGAGTTTATACTATTAGGCAGGGTCTGTGTCAATGGAGCCTGGAAACAAGATCTATTTCCAGTTCTGCTGTGTCTATCTCACCTTGGCTCCCGTTTACATTCTGTCCTTGTCCCTTCCTTTGTAAGATGAGAATAATAATGAAGTCAACCATTAAAGCCTGGTGCCAGGGGTAAGGAAAGGAAATACAGAAAAAATCAAATGTAAAGCCACAAGGAAAAACTTCCTACAAAGGCTGTCCATTTATCATTGCATTGCTCAGATAACACCACAGGTATCACTGTGCTGATATTCAGTATTTGGTTCTTAGAGATATTCTCATGTAAGTTAAAGTAATTCCATGTGGATTTATATTACATTTATCTACTTGTCTGGGTAGTGGTTAATCGATGTTCAGCTGCGTAGCACAAGAGCACCCTGCAGATAACCTTCCTACAGCAGAGATCAGCTTGTTTTCAAAGTGATTGCAGGCTGAAATCTGAGACAAAACATATGATTGATACTCCGTGGTTTAAAGAGTCAGACTAATGCCTTATGATTCATCTATGATTTATAAGTAAGTACTTGCACTGATATAATGATGGGATCACTTGATGACTCACGTGTGATTTAACGTGTCTGCAAAGTTCAGCTGTGTGTCACTCAACAAAACTTCAAACTGAACCGAGGGGTTCACTGCCTCGGCCGTGCCCCCAGGCAGGTTCCCCAAGTCCCTGCTGAGGAGCAGCAGGGAGGCCAAGGGTGTTCTCTTCTCACATGCAGCCTGTCATCTCTGAAGTCCAGATAGGCCTGATGCAAAAGGTGACACGTTCTCCAGGGTTTTATTGTTGCAATTTCTCTTCTTCAACAAATAATTGCCATGGCAACCTTGCTGCTGCTCAAGTCTTCTCACTTCCTATTTATTCTAAAACATAGCTACAAACTGTGACTGCTCCAAACACTTACATATTTAAGCCATTAAAATCTTTAGATGAGAAGGAGTGGGCAGAAAAACGTGATCAGCCCTGAGCATATGATGACCCTTCAAGGCTTCATCTCCATGCAGATTTTGGATCTGAATTTTAGCCAGGAAATTGCAGCTTTCATTGATGTTATGGTTTTTGATCAAATAGGGAAGGCTTTTATGGCCACGGTAGGCTGAGACCTGGTGGTGCACCTCAGGGAGGAAGGATGATGAGCATTTGGTCTTCCTCTTGGATCCTGCAGCACGCCCATGGATGGGAGAGATGGATCTGCTAAAATGAAACATTTATGAAAAGGCAGTTCACTGTAAACTTTTGCAAGACACAAGATGTTCATACATCACCTGAGGGGATGCCTAAGTAGAAGGCAGAGACCAAAAAAACCCCTAAACAAACCAAAAATCCAGGACAAGGCATGACCTCATCTCCCATTCCCAGGAAGTTTTGCCACCATACACACACACACCCTTGGGCACCTGAAGGTCCCCCACACTGCAGAAATCTAAGACACTTTCACCCTCCCCTTATTTTTTCAAGACTTATAGTGATTACTAAGATTCTTGCCTTTTTTATTTTTTTTCTTTTCTGTTGTTGCCTGTTGTTTTTAAGGCCAGTTTATGTGAGAATTTGAAGCAAAGATTCACCACAAGGATCTTGCAAAAGGTCTTTGAAGCTTCTGAAAGGGTTCTGTTTCAGGGATGCCTGGTCCTGCCAAGCTGCACGACATGGTGCCTGCTTGCTGAATCACTGGGTTTCATGTTCTTTCATGAAAGAACAGTTTTTCACTGTAGAGAGGGTAACTGTGGTGCTGTTGAGAGAAAGGTTTGTGTCTCCTCTATGCTCAGAGGGTTCCTGCCCTGCTTTCTCCTGGTACAATCTAAGTAGCAGCACTGAGAAGGGACATCTCAGACCAGCTTCTAAGCTGATGTTGACTGAAAACTCATCTCTTCCAGCTTGGGCTGCCTACAAATATCTAGATCTAAAATCTATTTCTGAACCTTCCACGAATTTGGTGAAAATAATTTGAATTGTCTATGCACGACCTTCCAAAAGCGAGGATATCCTCACTTTGTGAGGATAAGAGGAATTACTTTTTGGGGTTTACAAGATTAGGTATAATCATGTGTTGAAATCTTATTAATGGGACAAAGTTCAAGTATTTATTGTTTTCTTTGGCTCAGGTCTCTCCCCGTAAAAACAGTCACAGTTGTCATGCTTTAAAACTATTTGTGTGAGAGGTTTGATGCAAGCCCCTAGAAGGAAATCAGGAGCTATGGAAGGAAAATGCAGACAACTGCATGGGGTGGGAAGAGGCTTTCCTGCAGAGGTGAGTCAGATCCAGGGGAGAAGGGCAGCTGTGTCCAAAAATAACAACTCAGAGAACAGACACACACCACTGCCCCAACAGCATCATCCACTTGAGGAAGACAATGGGTTTCATCTGCAAGTTTCTTCTCCGCTTTATTCATCAAGCAGGTTTCTCATCTGCACAGAATACCACAACATTTATGTTTGTATTTTTGGAGTCCATGTCAACCAGGCCTTTGAAAAATACCCTGGCCACAGTCTTCTCTGCATCCAGAGACGATTCAAAGTGACCCCGAGGAAGGAATTTATCTCCAAGGGTTGATTTCTGTTTCCTTACATATTTTGAAGGCAGGCTGATTAACATACACTAATGTTCATATTCTTGTAGCTCTCACTAATCACTCTCTTCTGTTTGGGCTGATTATACAAAACTCAGGATATTCTGGACTGTGTTACTCTTTGGATAATGCTGGTAACAAGCATCTGTTCTTCAGTGTTCCTACAGTGGCATTGCTGCTGAAAGGCTTCTTCATTCTCTGTGACTGTGTAAGTCGTGCTGCACATAACAGAAATGTTATCCTGAATGATTAACCCCTAGCATGTTTAAAGCAAAATCTTAACTATTTGGTGTGGTTGTTAAGTAGAGAAAAATATCCCTTTAAAATCTTTAAAAAGAACGGGATAACAAGATCTTCACATTAAAAAGCTGACAGGTAAATGGCCCTATATGAAATGAAGTCTACTAATACCCACGACTGCCGCTTACACAGGAGCCTGAGAGCAGAAGCGAGACAGAAATGATCCCCTCACTGCAGAAAACAAGCCCTGTACCTACTTTTGTCTCTCAGGAAGGAAAAGAGGAAGGAAGGAGAAGATCTTCACACAAGAGAAAGCAGTGCCTGTCTTGCCTGCAAGACGCCTGCAAGCCTCGTGCATCTGCTGGGCTGCAGGGACCTGGCTGGCTTGCTGAGCTGGCCAGCCTCCCTCCATCATCCTCCCAGGGAGTAACATGGGCAGAGTAGACCCTGTCGGAGGGTGCAAGGGAACATGTGAGATGCAGAGGGTGGGCAGAGACCTCACTGCTACTCACCATCTGCCTTCCACCCTCTCATAGTCAAAGCCAATGCTGTCTTCAAACTTGCAGGCATTTTTCACCGCTCTGCTTACCCCAAGAGCCTTTCCAGACCCTGCCTGCTCTAGCAGGCCAGAATCACCATTTCATTTTCAGTCTGAATCCATTCCTGAGCAGAGCAGCCCATTTGCTCTCGCAGTGCAACTGCTGGCACCAGTCGTGCAGCTTACTCATCATCCTTATCCTTAGTGTTTGCTGCACTAATGGAGATCACTGCCATCCCTACTGTTCCCCTAATTCACTAGGCTAAATCAAACTTATTTTACTTGCATTGGCCAAGCTTTCCCCCTGTGTCATGCCCAGAGCCTAGTCTACTTTGGACTGTCATAGAACAGACTGTCCCTAGGCTGGGCTGGCACTGACTCCTCATAACTTGTCATTAGCTCACTCCTGCATTTCATGCCAAGGTAATTCCCTAATATATTAAATAAATTTGGCTCTAAAAGAGTAAAATCAAAGAAACACCATTGCTTGAACTGGGAAGTTTAGTAGTCCAAGCATAGATGGAGTCAGCCCTCATGCTGTGAATCCAGATAACCTCATTGATTTCAGTAGGTTTATACTAAATTAAACCTGTGACATTTCATCAAATTTACATATTGCATTTTTAAGAACGAACATGAATTTGGATCTTAATGTAAAATTATCTTGACATCTGTGGATATTAAGGTAACCTCCACCCATAGCTCTCAGGACCTCGACATTCTAGGTCAGAGTGCATAGGTAGGGATAAATCACTTCTCAGGACTGCAACAATCACAGAGAGATCTTTCTGTGGTGAAAATCAAGGTAATCTGCTGAGACTGAGGACATCATACACAGCTCTTGGCATTTACTGTGAGGTTAAATCTAACTGGTCACAAACTATTTAAGTGCAATGAAGAAAAATAAGAAATAACATGTCTATGAGGTGATAGTAAAAGCTAGCCTAGGATATATCCCAGGAAGCCAGTCTGAAAGCCTGTATTGGGAATTTTTTCTGAGTTGTTATTCTGCTAATACTGAACTGGGAGGCGCTGTTGATTCCCTCTAAAGTGGAGAGGCCCTGCAGAGAGGCCTGGACAAATTAGAGGGCTGGACAATCACCAGCCTTATGAAATTTAAGGACAAGTGCTGGATTCTGCACCTGCGGCAACCTTGGCTGTGTGTACAGACTAGGGAATGAGGCGCTGGAAAGCAGTGCCATGGAAAGGGACCTGGGGGTCCTGGTGGATGGCAAGTTGAATATGAGTCAGCAGTGTCCTGGCAGCCAGGAGGGCCAACTGTGTCCTGGGGGGCATCAGGCAAAGCATCACCAGCCAGTCGAGGGAGGGGATTGTCCCACTCTGCTCTGCACTGGGGCAGCCTCACCTTGAAATACCAGTTTTGGGCACTGCAACATGAGAAAGATATTAAGTTATTAGAGAGGGTTCAAAGGAGAGCAAACAACAGTGGTGAAGAGCCTTGAAGGGAAGCTGCGTGAGGAGTGGCTGAGACCACTTGGTCTGTTCAGCCTGAAGAAGAGGAGACTGAGGAGATACCTCATAATAGGACTTGAGGAAGAAGCACGAAGTTCTGCTGGGGAGGCTTAGGTTTGATATCAGGAGGAGGTTTTTTCACCCAGAGGGTGGTTGGGCACTGGAACAGGCTCCCCAGAGCAGTGGTCACAGCACCAAGCCTGACAGAGTTCAAGAAGCATTTGGACAACGTTCTCAGGCTCATGGTGTGATTCTTGGGGCTGTCCTGTGCAGAGCCAGGAGCTGGACTCAGTGCTCCTTATAGGTTCCTTCCAGCTCAAGATATTCTGATTCTATTATTCTATGAAAGGGGTTTGCAGTTTAAAACCACTATAAAATAAAAAAACCCAAATCTGTTCCACAATCAGAAATCCTTAAGGTGCAGAACAGGAGGGTCAAGTAAAGACCCTGCTGTGCTGCTTCTCCCCCAAAAAAGTTGTTAAGCTTACTGTAAAATCACTTATAGCCTGGCCTCACTTTCCATACTTTAATGATTGATTTCCTAATGTGAGCAAATGTGGGATTTTCCAGGCATGTCACAGCAGCACAACCCTTTCTCAGGAATTCCTGGCAAATGAGCCTGAAAGGGGTGAGGCCACGTTCTAAGACAAAAAATCTGGGGTTGGATGGTTTGCAGAGGAGATGCCCTGATCTGGGTTAGCCTGCCTTAAAATCTCACTCATGCACTGACAGCTGTGATCTGTTGTGGTAGTCCTGGTGACTATCAGTTCTGCATGCTTTTTCTAGTTCTGATACCCTGCAATATAAATGCAGCCAAAACGGAGAGAAATACACGCACAGAGGAAGGGGCCGTGATGCGAACTTCTTTCATATGACTCAACTGAGAATCACAGCAAGGTTGATTTTTGTGGGGAACACAAGACAGCCCTTTGGGACCTATGTTTTCCAGGAGGTGGCTGCACTGCTTTGCACTCGTGTCTCATGATGCCCCCACCTTGCCTGGGGAATGAGAGTGTGTGTGCACACTCATGGTGGAGCTGATGTGGTCAGAGCAGGCTGAGCTCTGCTCTGGTGCTGCCCATTACTCATCTCAATCATGATAAACAGCTTCCTTTGACTTTCATAGTCCAGCTATATCACAGACCTAAGAGTTGCCAGCAGAAGACAGAACAGGTCTTTCATATTGAAATTGGAAGAAAGTACTGTGAAACTGTGTCTCAAAGACCATTAGCAAGTTCTCTAAACTTGCTGTTTTGGATTATTGCATGGTAGTTTATTTCTGTATTTAATCCAGACAGCTCTCACAGTTTTCTGGTGAGCATCAGAGAGAGGCACTTTGTTCTTCATGCCATAAAGCCAGATCATCAACAAAAAACATTTTCAGGGGCTATGAGCCCTAATTACACTGATCCAGCATAGCTTTGCTAATGAAGACAGAAGTGGGAGTTAATTCTGTGCTTGTGTTACTCGCTTTCTCAATCACCACCCAAAGTTACTCTGGGCTTATCCTGGTGTGGTGAGTTGACCTTGGCTGGATGCCAGGTGGCCACCCAGGCCCTCTATCACTCCCCTTCCCAGCTGGACAGGAGAGAGAGTAAGGTGGAAAAACAACTGGTGAGTATGGATAAGGGTTTATTGAAGCAGAAGCCAGGCGAAAGCTTGCACATGCAAAAGCAAAGCGGAAGATTACACAGTTTGTTCTCTACTTCTCATGAGCAGCGATAGCCGGACACTCCCAAGCAGCAGGACTTCAGCACGTGTAATGGTTCCTCAGCAGGCAGCCACTGGAGACAATGAATGCCCCCCTTCCTGCTCCTTGCCTTAGCTTTTACATCTGAGCTGTACATGCCATATGGTATGGAATATCCTTGGTCAGTTTGGGTCAGCCGGCCCACTTGGGTCCCCTCCCAGGATCTTGCCCTCGACTGAGGAAGGAATGTTACAGTGCTGATGCTGTGCTCAGCAGTAGCCAAAACACCAGTGTGTTATCAACACCCTTCTAGCTACCACTGCAAAGCACAGCACTGTGAGGGCTACTGTGGGGAAATGAACTCCACCTCAGCCAGACTCAATACACCTGGGAAACCTCTCATAGAATCATAGAAACACTTAGGTTGGAAAAGATATCAAGGTCCAACTGCACAGAGGAGCCCCTTGCCCGTAGTGCTGCCTGGTGCTGAGCCTTGCAAGGGCTATGGATGGTGAACAGGGTCTGGGCAAAAGCTGGGGTGGGGCTGGAGCAGGGGCTGCATCCCACAGCTCTCACACTTGCCCTCAACTGTGTGCAACAGCCTCAGGTTTTTTCCTGCTGGGCCACCTTCCAGCCACTCTGCCCCACGCCTGTAGCGTAGCCTGCAGTTGTTGTGACCCAAGGGCAGGACCTGGCACTTGGCCTTGTTGAACATCATACAATTGACCTTGGCCCATTTATCCAGCCTGTCCAGATTCCTCTGCAGAGCATTCCTACCTTCCAGCAGATCAACAAGGTATAATCTGTGAACTGACTGAGGATGCACTCGATCCCCTTGTCCAGACCATTCATAAAGACATTAAACAGGACTGGCCCCAACACTGAGTCTTGGGGAACACCACTAGCGACCAGCCACTAGCCAGATGTAATTCCATTCACCACCACTCTTTGGGCCCAGCCATCCAGCCAGTTTTTTGCCCAGTGAAGAGTACATCAGTCTAAGCCCACATCAGTCCACTTTCTGTGGAAGGATGCTGTGGGAAACAGTGGAAAAGCTTCGATGAAGTCCATGTAAACCACATCCACAGCCTTTCTGTCATCCGCTAAGCTCTCTCTGAAGTTTCTTAAAGAGGATTTAATTTTCTTTCCCTACAGAGGTTTTAATTTTCTTTGAGTAGGTTGGCTCCCCACTTGTCAGGAGAGCACAGGCCACCAACTAGCTCAGATCCAGAGAATAATGGGTAAAACCATTGCTTCAAATGGCACATTTGAAAAAGATTTCTTGGAAACACGTAGTCCTGATATTGAGAAACCGTAAGACAGGGCTCTGCATACATGGGGATGGTTACACTGGAAATTTAGCAGATGCGTTATTAAGAGTGGTGCCTGGCATATTATCTGGAGAGGTGGGAGAAGAACTAAATACTCTGCATGAGTATTCGCAAAAGCAGAGAAAAAGCATACCTTCGTGGCATGAACAATTCTGAAATTAGACTTGGTTGAACTACTAATTATAAATGAACTACTAATTATGAATTATAAAATGTATTCGGCATGCACTCACTTCTCTTATGGATGATATATAGCCCATGGATCAGCTCTGATTTTCCCTAATTGTGTTCACCAATCCTTGTTAAGTAGATTGAATGAATGACAAATTTTTAGCCTCCTGGCTTTCCAGAGTATTTGCCTCAATCACATCTGATACAGGGCCATTCCCCAGTATAGCAGCATATTTACCTGCAATTTAGCATCTGTTCTTGGTGTTTTTATATCTAGAGCAAGGAGATAAACCCTTAATAAGCAGGAAATGTTATTCTGCTAAAGTCAGGGAAACATCATGACTTGCAAACGTTACATTAATACCTAGCAATTGTTTGAAACTACTCTGAGCAGTTTTTCTCAAAATCCTTAAACCCTGTCTACATTAAAACTATTCTTCGTGAGTAGTGTACATGAAGTGCATAGATTATTCATGGTGATTATTTGCTTGCAAAGCCCTGACAGCAGCCAGGGAGGGAACTAGAAATGCTCCGTGTCTCAAGCCAAGAATGTGGATTTTCTTGCTGTTCATCCCCAATTCTCCCACTTTATCTCATGACTCAGCTACCTGATGCAAGGGTTTGTAATTACAGCTTTGCTGATTAGCTCCCCAAGTTGTGTGCTGTGGTTTCTAGACTTCACATGCAATTTTGACAAATGTGTGGATTTTACAGATTCACTTTAGAGAAGCATTCAGTTTGTGAGTTTTCCTGCTGATAAAACCCAAATGATCTAAACATGTAAGCCACCTGGAAGCCAAGAAACAAAAGCCAGTGGACCAAACCAAGATTTAGTTCTCCCCTGAAAAAAACACTCAGTTGTTTGTTTAGCCCAGATGATAACTTCAGTGCAGAAAAGATGCTCCAAGTAAGCTACCTCTGAGTGTCAAGCCTGAGACACCATTGATGCGTTCCCTTGGTTTCCATTAGCTAGGCTCAGAGACAGCCTGATGGCAGGCATTGCCTCCTGTCACAGGGTTAGTACTCCACAGACAAAGCTGTAACTCTGTAAAGAGCAGAGGAAAGTTCCTACTGTTTGTGCCTGCAACTGAAATATTCTCTCCCAGACCAGCCAGCTCAGCTGGAGGAAAGGCCCTGGGGGTGACATGGTCTCTGCTTCCTGTTTTTCTCTTTGCAGTGTAAACGGGTTTCTCAAGTCTCCAGAGACTTGCCTGAGCCAGAATCTCAGATCTGAGCATCCTTGAACTTTTGGCAAGTTTGGATTCAGTTTGGGATGCAGAGATTTCAGGTCAGATGTATTTTTAACAGTATTTATCCTCAGAAGGCCCCGCTCGTCCTCCTGCGCTGCATGACCGCGGGAGTGCTGCTGGACCTGTGAGTCAACATGCTGTGTTAAAAGGGCAGGGTAAATCTCAGCCTGCTGAGGAGCTGTGCAATTTTTCTTTGCCATTGTGCATTATGTGAATTACCAATGCTTGTCTGCGTAAGAGAGGTCTGTCGTTGGCAAACCCTGGTTACACCATGGGGGTAAGCTGGGGAAGAAGCCACTCTTTCCTGCCTACCCTTCTTAGCTTCTTCCAGCAGTGGGTGAAACACCAGTAACACATTTCAGCATTCAAAAATCTAATGTCCACTAACAGTCTTGGTTTTATTAGATTTTGCATCAGTCTTCTCTTTATTTTTAGACTTTCGATTTAAGGGATACAACCTTTATAAATGTAGATGTAAAAATTAGTGGTCTGGTCTGAGGTGTAGACTGGAACTAAGACATCATGTTTTTGCGTTAGTATTTACTGCTGTCCCAAGAAATAGTGCAAATCAAAGGAACCAGATCATTCAGCTTCATACTGTAACTTTTCAGCCACAATTAATATGATTTGTAGTTAGCCTTTTGCTCCAAGTGGTCACTAAATACTGATTATTAAAACATGAATTAAGATCCTTAGAATTATCCTCAGAGCCTCATGGAAAAGGTGTGCCTTAATAAATCTATTTCTCAAGCTCTGTAGCCTGAAAAGGAGCCTTTTTCCTCTTAGAAAATAAAGTCTGGATAGCCATTTAAAATTTAGTTTATTTTATTAGTAGTTTCTGTGGGCTGAGAAGGTGAGGTTGGTGTCACACTTTCCCACTGGGTGCCACTGGTGCAGTCATGAGCATTAACCGAGAGTGGTGTGGGGCAACTGGGCTACTTAGGGTTTGTCCACCCCAGCCAATGCACTGTGGAAAACTCATTCAACTTTTAATTTTGGTCACACATCCCTTAGAAGCGTTCAACACTGCTTGTGATGATGCCAAACAGTGCTTGCAAGTGCTTTGCCAAGGCTATGTGTCAAATCCAGCTTTCTAGCCAGGGCCACTGGTGTCAGATGATGCCAGCTTGTAGTTTCCTCACAATTATATGGAAAATTATGCTGGTGAGGTTTGGGGATTCCCTTGCCCCTGTATGTACAGTGTCACTCAGTCTTTCAGTAGAGGACAGAGCTATGGGGTAGCCAAAAGTATGTGCAAGTTCTCAGCAGTATTTGTGTTTTCATGCCATTGTGACTTCCCACTGAGCTCAGGCAGACTCGACTTCTGAGATGAGGGAAAGCAAGGAGCTGGAGCCTCCCTCTGCAGCTTCCCTGGGTAAGTGGGGCTTTCTACCTATTAAAACACCAATATTACTTCATGAAAGTAGAAAACTTTTACTAGCTAATGTGCTCCACTAGCTAATTGCTATTACTTATTAATGTAAAACCACCACCACATTGGTAAGTGAATTATCTATCTTCCTGCAACCAGGCTTTTTTCATCTCACAGGGTTTACTTGCACTCTGGGATTTGTTGTCTGGGACCAAAAGAAACCCTTCTGGGCAAGGCCATGCACAGCACAACCTGTGGTGGAGCACCATGCATGGGGTAGGAATGGTGCAGGACTGAGCCTGGGCATCTCACCACTGTGAACACTTCCCCAGGGGTGAACTGCAGAGTCTGAAGAGGGGCCCAGCCATCAGACACAGAAAATCACCTGTAGAAACCTCAGAGCAAGACACTTGGGTCCTTTGAATGAGACCTGCCTTTCCTCTGACTGCTCACACTGTGTTGGGGTTGGTGTCCTAAGACAATTTCAATCGTGGTGAACCCACTCAGGAGACCAAAGGCTGAAAAGACGGATGCTGTAGAGAGAGTCATGGCTCAAAATCCTACACTAACAGCTGCCACAATGCAGGCTGCTGCTTTTAGTTACATACACATCCATGTTAATTTTAACTCAAATATTACCTCTCACCACCAAATCTGCAAGTTCTAGAGTGTTCCTATATGTCACATCTTTTCTCTTACAGCAAAAAACTAGCAAAGGTAGTTTCTGCATTAAAGCAAAGATAGCATTAAAGACAAAAACAGAAGCAGAAAAAAATTAGTTTACTCATGAAGAAAAGATTTCTAGTTACAACTACCAAATCTGCCCTCTGATTCAAGGTGGCATTTACTCCTCCTAGGAGAAAGCAGGGATGTGTTGTGTGAAAGGGCTTATTTTGTCTCATGCTTTGTGTGCTTTCTCATGCTTATTTGGGTATTCTGATTAATAATCCCACAGGAACAGGGATTTCATCCTCCCAGTGTTACCTGGAAGCTAATAGCATTGCAAGAAGGGAAACTGCCTCTTAAGTAAAGGCATTAGGCATGCAGATAATGGCTTTTTGGTATTTCTGGTTCTCAAACACTCTCTGTCCCTGTGGGGGTTTCATAAATCACCCTCTCCAGGGCTGCTCTCAGGCTGGTCCTTGCAATCGGATGTGCCCAGTGCTTTTGAAAGCCATCACGAGCAGAACAAGTCTATCTCACTCATAGGAGAGGCGACGTTGTGGGTTCTCACTGGATGGGGAAGCTTTGTGCCTCCAGCTCAGTGCAGCATCCATAGTCTGGGAGATCCTCTCCTGAAGCCCACAACAGCAAACACTTTTCTGGGCTCAAGAGGCTTCAGTGAGGACAAATCCATTGGTGGATATAAAGTCTGCTGTTGCCAGCAAAGGCCATCTTGCCAAGGAAGAGCAGTGGCATGATAGGGAGCATGTGGATGCTTTGGTGCTTCTAAAAAGCTCACAAGAAGCCAGAGTGTTAATTAAGTTTTCAGAATTAATTAACTGAATCTCTTCTTTTTCTTCTTTTACTGCCTACTTAACCTCTCAACAGCAAAAGTGGAGGGAGATCTAGGTCTGCTTCCATCTCCTACCTCATTAAAGGTCTTCTGCTGGAAGTGCTCCTGCCCATGTCCGAGGGCAGGGGACCAGCCCACATCCTCCAGACTTCAGGTCATCTCCTCCCACACATGGTTTAACCAGTTCCTGATCTGTGCTGCCCTGAGCATGTCCTTGCCTCACCCAGGTGGCACTGCTGCTCCAGCACAACTGTACTGTCCCAGTTTGGATCATGACCAGTTCTGCACTCAGTCCTGTGTGGGTTGTATTGAATTGCTTCATGTTATTTTTGCTACCTAGTGGCACACTAATCCAGCAAAACACACTGCTGATATACTCAGTAGGAAAGTCTTTAGAAAGTTAGCAAAACCTAAAAATCCCTCCTGAAGAATTCTGTGAGGCAGCTCAAAATCATTCCATCATTATGTTGATACTTTCCCATACTTGATGTGTTTCTTCATGTATATGGTACTAGTATTGCCCTTCTGCAGACTGTCAGAACAAGCTTATTTGAGTAACCCTGCTCTGTTCTGAGGAAGATGGGGAAAAGCCGGGCAGGTTTTGATGTTGGTACTGACCTTTGTAGAAAATGGTGTCAGGAGGTGCCCAGAACAACTCTCCCCTGGTGCTAAAGACTGTGGGCATCCTGCACCCTAGTGCTGGAGGTATAAAGGGAGGACGAGGAGAGCAGCAGGGTGCATGGAAAATGATGATGGATGACGTGCCATGTCTATTTGCTGCTGTCTCCTGTGGCAAACAGCAGTCTTTTGCCATGCCACATGTGTGTCAGGAACTGATAGGATGGAGAAAATGGACTCATTGTCTGGTAGCACTGGATGCAGGGAATAGGCAATGGTAGACAGACACAGGCTGTACTCTCTCCATAACAACCTTACTGTATTTCTTAGGTGAAATTGCTTGAGTGATCATAATGTTTCCAGATTGGAAGGTGGCATTTCAGCAGCTGTTGTGTAAATTAGAGTGGACATTATGTCTGAAAGCTCTCAAGACCACACTTGCTCTTGCTCATGCCTGTGTCACTGAAAATAGCACTTCAAGGAAAAACACTTTTGAAATAATATATTCCAGCCACCACAACATGGAAAGGAAGTGACACAGCAGGCTGCACAATAAATAGGAAAGCAGAAAAATCCCAGGCCGAATTTATCAAGTGACTGTTTCAAGTCTAAAAGTAGTGAAAAGAATACACTAATCAGCCTGCTGAGGAACAAGCACCGGGGCTTGGGCAGATATACACATAATGGAATTGGGTATCTATGAAGGATTTTTCCAGGAACAGCACAGTGCTGCAGGTGGCATGGGAAGCCCTGACAGGCTTATTTCAACTGCTGTGATTCCTAATTATAATTTTTTCTGCCTGTAAGTGCTCCCTGCTATTCCACATTGATCGTAATTATTTACCTTGCAAAGGCTATGCAAGGGTTGATTAGCCCAAATGTATAATTTGTATAGGAAATGGGAAATGTTTCTCCATATAGGAGCTAGATACCATTAGTTTTAGAAATTGGAAGAAGGTACCAATTTCTTTCAACTAGTTGAAATAAACAGGACATGATTCCTTTGGCTATTGATGTAGCTCATAATTTTGAAGGGGTTAAATTATAGATGACTCAGACTGTCACCTATAAAATCCATGTAATCATAGTATCATAGAATGGTTTGGATTGGAAGGGACCTTAAAGATCATCTAGTTCCATCCCCCCTGCCATGGGCAGGGACACCTTCCAGAAGACCAGGTTGCTCAAAGTCCCAGACAGTCTGGCCTTGAACACTTCCAGGAATGGGGCATCCACAATTTCTCTGGACAGCCTGTTCCAGTGCCTCACCACCTTCACTGTACAGAATTTATTCCTTATATCTAACCTAAACCTACTGTCTGTCAGGGTGAAGCCACTCCCCTTGTCCTATCGCTGCGTGCCCTTGTAAAAGTCCCTCTCCATCTCTCTTGTAGGCTCCTTTCAGGTACTGGAAGGATGCAATTAGGTCACCCTCAAGTCTTCTCTTCTCCAGGCTGAACAAACCCATTTCTCTCAGCCTTTCCTCACAGAAAAGGTCCTCTATTCCTCTAGTCACCTTGGTGGCCTCCTCTGGACTCGCTCCAATAGGTGAATGCCTTTCCTGTGCTGAGGACCCAGGGCTGGATGCAGCACTCCAGGTGGGGTCTCACCAGAGCAGAGGGACAGAATCCCCTCCCTCGACCTGCTGCCCACTCTGCTTTTGATACAGCCCAGGACATGTTTGGCTTTCTGGGCTGCAAGTGCACATCGCAGGGTCATGTCCAGCCTCTCATCCACCAGCACCCCAAGGTCCTTTCTCATCAGGGCTGCTTTTGATCTGTTCATCCCCTAGCCTGGATCGATGCCAGGGTGGTGCAGCACTGACCCAGGTGCAGCACCTTGCACTTGGTCTTGTTAAATCTCATGAGATTCCCATGGGCTCAATTCTCAACCTTGTCCAGGTCCCTCTGGGTAGCATCCCATCCTTCAGGTGTGTCAGCTGCACCACTCAGTTGCTGAGGGTGCACTCGATGCCTTTGTCTACATCATTAAGGAAAATATTAAATAACACAGACTCCTGAGAGACACCACTTGTCACTGATGACCATCAGGACTCTGAGCCTTTGTGCACCACCCTCTGGATGTAACCATCCAACCAAATTTCTTATCCATGTAGCAGTCCACCCATTGAATCCACCTCTCTCCAATTTAGACAGAAGGATATTGTGAGGGACTGTGTCAAAGGCTTTTCATCCATGTAAAATCCCGGCTGGAATCTCCATACTGGAGCTGTACAGCTGCACAGGTAAAACCCAGCCACCACCCTACTCCAGACCAGGAGTCCATGGATTTACAAAGGGCTGGAAATAGATATGAAAATTGGGATCTGCTCCTTCCACATTACCTGCTCTTCCTAAAGCAATTGATAGGATGGACTCACATCCCTTATCTGTCACTAATAAAACAGTTCTGATGAAATAAATAATTGAAAATGTGGGTTTTCCTCTCCCCTCCTCCACTACTCTTAGGAGTGTGTCAGCACCCCATTCCTGTGGTTTTTTTCCCATCTGCTAGCACCCATTTCAGGGAACATCCAGGGCATAGGCCTATGTGCTCATCCCCTAAGAGTGGCTGCAAGGAGTTGGAGGAATCAAATCCCGAATCCTCTGGAGCAGAGACAAATACCCATTTCACACTCTTATTTAAACACTAAATCACCTAATGAATCCTCTCTCAGTTCTTCCTCTCTTTGGTTGATTTTCAGACAGAGGAGATGCTAAGCTGTAAACAACATTTTTTTCCAGCATAGTCTTATTTCATAAATGGTTAGTCTGCTTTACCGTGGCAGGTTTTATTGTGTGATTAGACTGAAAACATGCTAATGCTCTGCCCTAGACCTTCCACATTCCTTAGGCACAATTTACACATTGAAGGAAAAAAAAACAACAACAAAACAAAACCAACCACAAAGTGAGGAAGTACTTTCTGTACTGAAAATTTTGACCATGCCTCAGTTTTCTGAACTTTGCAGCCTTGATCAGCTGCTGCTCCAGCGTCTCCTAAGCCATTGATTTGATCCTGAAGGTCATTTGCTTCCCCCTATAGCAACACAAAATAATTAACGGTAGACTTCTTGAAACAGTGAGAAAGAGACTTTTTCTCCCATCTTCTGCCAGTGCCAGTGCAGGAGAGAACACACCTCTGGTTGTTGGCTGATGCTCCCTTGTAGCCTCCCTTTTGGACAAATCTTCTGTGTGATGTCTCCCTGCTTTTTCTGCTGTGATTATCATCTGCTGGGTGGTTTTTTTGCAGTTGTCAGGTTTGGGGGACAAGAGCCTGTGGGCCATCCCCTGGCCACAGACTCCAGTAAGTCTCAGGGCTTGGGACACCCTTCCCCTCACCCCACACCAGCCAAAGACTGGCATACTTTGCCATTGAGAAGACTGATACAAACAATTATTTCCCCAGTATCCTGTAGCTGCTGGTGTGGGAAGCATCTAATTTCCAGCTGATGATTCTTGTTAGCGTATTTTTTTTTAGCAATGCTAATTGAAAGGTTCCTGCTTCTGATTCCCCTTCCACAATTTCTGAGGTGAAGAGAAAAGCAGGGGAAGCATCAGGAAGACCCATAAGAATTGTTCAGACCTGGTAATCACCCACCAGGATGTGACTGGTGCTGGGTAGGCAGTGAGCGGGTGTGAGTGTGTTTGGGGGCAGGCAGAAAAGAGCTGAGGGGACCTATGGGGTTTTAGTGAAAAGGAAAGTGGGGGCTACCTTGGTCATCATTAAAATGATAAAGCTGCACCTCCTTTCTTGAAGAGCATCTCACAATCTTGTGTGTTTGCACACACCCTGGATGCTGTAATGACATTTCTGGATCATTGAGCTGGAAATCTCTCATGGTATTCCCAACCAGGCCTCACTACAGGACTTTCCCCCAGGTCCCCTCAGCCTGATCATGGACCTGTCTATGTTTGAGATGGGGTGCTGCAAATCTTCCAACACTGTGGACCCAGCCAAGGGAATCAGTCCCTGCACAGGCCAAAAGACAATCCACATATCAAGGCTGACATTACGTCTCGTGAGCAAGTGGTTTTGACTTATCCATTATTTAATCGTAACTCTAGGATGGGAGAAAATCTCAAAAGAGACACCTTATTGACTCTTATTGCGCCTCCCTTACACACCTCTGACTACCATCTTTCCTGACAGTTTATTTTTATATTTACCCACATATGCATACTCTAAGGACTCATCTCACTGCATCATCCCAGCTTTTGGAATGGCAGATACCACCTCTAGAACCAGGGGCATGGATAAGCTGTGTTATATGGGCATGCAAGAGGGTGCCACGGATCCCAGACTCTACTTCAGTGATGGAGTGTTCCCCTTCAAGTACCTTTCCTCTGCACCAGAATGGA
The DNA here is from genome assembly GCA_013399855.1 of Oxyruncus cristatus. Taxonomy (NCBI): domain Eukaryota; kingdom Metazoa; phylum Chordata; class Aves; order Passeriformes; family Cotingidae; genus Oxyruncus; species Oxyruncus cristatus. The sequence continues at coordinate 435,838 of VXAY01002045.1, read as the reverse complement.
GGGCAAAACCTTCCTGGTGTCCTCACACTAATGTACCAAAGAGGACACATCCTGTGATATTGAGAGCAGCCAAGCACCTTGTGAAAGTTTTTCTATTCCTATAGAATGAAAAAAGTTTCTGAGGTGGAAGGGAGGTGCTGAGCCTTTCCAAGGAAAAGTCAGCACAAAGCAACAGCTCAGAGATGGATAAAAATCCCAAGCCTTCTGCAGCTAAAGCCAGATTTGAGCTTCCTTAGGTGTGAAGTGTAAAAAAGGCAAATACACACTGTTGCAAAGAAGCTAGGAAAAGAGAAAGGCATAATGTTTTAGCTTGGCAACTATTTCTACTTCTATGAAAATATCTAGAAAACTTTGCTAATCTCAAATATAAGAAATTTTTACTCAAAATGTTACTGGTCAGTAAACTCATTTAGTATGTGAGACATGGCAATTTTATATGTGCAGTCCTTATTTTCAGGATTTATTTTTCCCCCAAAAGATGTGAGCGTGCATGTGTGCACAGTTATAGCTCTGCAGGTGTTAATGGTCATCACTGGGAAGGGAAGTGTCAATAAAATTGCAGGTCTCATTAAGGTAGAAGTGGGCCCAAGCCAGCAGAAAGAGCAGCCAAATGCCTTTAGATATTAAAAGCAGCTGCAGACAAGGATCTTATGAAGGCATTAGGCTACCTGACTGGAGCAGAGACAAATGAGGTGGGTTAACCAGAGCTTTTCTAATTACAAAAGCAGAACAGGGGCTGGAGGGCTCCTGCCTGCAGGCATGGGACTGAGTGGCCCCAGAGGGAAGCAGAGGAATGGGGCCCCTGGCAGTGCTCCTTCGTGTTCAGGGGGACAACAGGAAAGTGCCTGTTTTCAGGTTGGGAGAATATATCCAAGTTATGCAGACTGCTCACCTGTCTGGAAAGTCTCCTTCCAGCCTCGAGTTTTGGCTGAGAACAAACCACAGTGCTTGAGTGGGGCAGCACAGGCTTCACACACAGTGATTGGGATCAACTGCCAAGGCAGAGGAGAAATAATAACCCTGACCACAACCTGGCTTGCAGCCAGCAACTCACTGGAGCCTGCCAAGCCCCAAACCAGACCAAAGAGCCACTGATTGCATAGAGAACCCTGTCCACCTGCTGGCTTCTTCCTTCCCCTCCTCTTCATCCTCCTCTCTGCCATTTACGGTTTGGGAGCCACTGCCCTTTATATCCACTGCTCCTGGTCAGAGAAATTTGGCCAACATCAGCTAGATGTAAAAAAATACCAAAAAAAGGAATTCCAGTGTTTGGCTGGAGAAGGAGAGCTTATGCACTGTGACTGGGAAATTCTGCAACTCTTCAGCACACAGTAGAGACCTTAGGGTTTTTGCACGAGCCTGGAATGGGGGGGACTTGAAAACCACTGAGTTACAGGTTCAGTTTGTTGGTGCCTTTTACCATTTCTCTATGAATCCTGCAACACTGCCGTCCAGGTAACTAGGTAACTAATGCACCAGAGATTAGAAACTGCTGTGTATAAAACATTTCAAAATCAGCATTCCTGCAGTCCAGATGGTGTATTGTGAATGCCTAATGGCATGGTATAAAGATTTTACTGGCACTCGTGAGGGATGATCTGAACAGCTGACTTGTGCCTCTTCCCCACACACATCATGCATCTGTTGAGGTCCATGCCAAAAACTTCACAACCCACCTCTTTATATTTCATGCATGAGTGTGTGTACATACAATTACTGAATGACAGAAGACAATATTGAAAGAAAATCTTGTCAAGCTATACTTTACATCGATGCTATCTAGAATATTCAGTTAACTCTCTGTTTCTCTCCCTCATGCTCACTTCTGCTTATTGAGTGTTTCTGTTTCCTGACAGTCCAGGTCCTCCACTGGTGTAAAACAGTGTGGTGGTTGTGTTGTGGGTCTGGTCCTTGCTGGGCTTCCCATTTCTCGAGGGATTCTCAGACTGAAGCACTGAGACTGATGAGCCCACCTAGGGTGGGCTGCCAAGCCTGGAACAGAAACCCTGGCTGAAACCAGTACTCAAGCTCCACCAGATCCTCCTTCTGCCTCACAAAGCTTCTTCAAACTGAACAGATGCTTCCAAGGACTGTTGAGGTGCTCTTGTAGCACTGATATTCACATCTCTTGTTTTTAACATTAATACACTCCTTCTTTTCTCATTTTATTTTGCAAATAACATCACAGGTGACCCAGACAGGGCACAGCAGTACTGGGAATACAGTGGTGTTATCCAGCATGTGCTAGAAGCAGGCTAAGAGGAGGCTTAGCTCTGCCCTGGCCAGCAGCTGGCACAACAGAAACCTGGACTTCTACAGTTCTCCTAATGCTTCCAGGAGAGACGTGTTGATAAACAGTGAGACAAACCTGTTTGGGAAACGGTTTGCTATAATGCTGCAAGAAATATCTCTGGGATGAACTCTGCGTGAGGCCCCTGAAGCGTAAAATAGCCAACCCTCTCTTTGCTGTAGCCACCAGCATCAAGGTTGCAGCAATGCAGGGGTAGCATCTTCTTGATGCTCTGCATCTTCTTGAAGGAGAAAAAAGAGAGTGGCAAGCAGCCTGGCACAGAACAACAGGGCAGAGCACAGCCTATTAAACATGTGGGGTTTCTTTCAATGTGCCAGATAATACTGACATTTACAGATGGATGAAATAAAATCTATTTGATCAAATAGCTTGTCAAGGTCATATATAAAACATGTACTCAACTAGATTTAATAAGGAGGAGAGAAAGAGCCCTGCCCTGCTCAGCTTCCCTGGGGTTTCCATAAAACAAGAAGATGCCTTGGCAGTTTCCAGTCTTGTTCAGCCATGAGGTTAGACATGGGCATGACCCCCTCATGCTAGAGGGGCTGTTTATCTCTTTGCTGTGCACGAGGACACAAGGGGAGGCTCAGGGAGCCATATCAAAAAGTATTGCTTCAGCTTTGTTTTCAGTCCCATTACATGGTATCCATGGAAACGAGGATGACTTTCCAATCCTTTTCTGGGGAAGGCACGGAATTCACTGCAATACGGTCTCTTCTACTAAAATTTTGAAAAACAGCTCCACAGGGTGACTGGTTTTTATCCAAAAAGCCTGCAGTACAGTTGGTTGGAGGGAGCGAGCCCCTTTTAACCCTCCCATGAAACATGGCATTTCTTTGCAGATCTGTGGATCTTGCTTTCCAGTTGGATTTCATGGGAGAGGATGCCAGCCAGCACCTGAAGTGGACACCAAACACCTTCCCAAATTCCGGGGTTGGAGGGAGGTGGTAGTGGAGAAGTGGGGAGGGGTGAGTGGAGGCCATGAGGTGGAGGGTGGGGGCCAAGGGGATAGTGGGGGAAGGCAACTAAATGAAATACCCACCTGGCTTCACGAGTAGGGCTGGCTTGGGGCTGCTGGTGCTAAAGACATCATATCTGGCATGTGTCAATATGTGATGCCAGGGGTCTGACAGGGAAATCTTGTTCTGCCTAGAGATGGAAAATTTCTGAAAGTTTTGTAGGCTTAAGGGGAAAAATATTTAAAAAAAAAACCCAAAAAACTGAACCAACAAATTTGGGAAAATGAAAATAATTTCAGTAGTTATACTGCTTATCAGAATGATGTGTTTTTAATTCTTAGAGGGTGAAAATGTGTTGTGTGCAGTTAGTACAACAAAGGAGCTGACGGATACATTTACGAAGCAGAGTTCAGTTTTCTGCTTTCAAATCATGAGAGGCAGCATCACATACACTGAAGTATTTACGCATGTGTTGCTCACTAATATCTTTATAACTTGAGCTAAACTAAAATGCTGCAAATTAAAAGGAGTCATCTATCTGGCTTTTCAACAAGAGGGGAGGCTGTATCCTATGGCTTGGCAACAAGACATCAAAAGTGACTTAACAGAATAGAGTAAAGGCTTGAGAAATGAACATTTGTCCCCTCTCTCCACAGTCTCTGTGAGGCAGCTGACACAACACTGCAGTCAAGACCAGCATTAAATTAGGTCCACAGTATTGAAGCCTGGAGTCTGCGAAGTATCATGCCCATTAGCCATGCAAAAATAAACATGCTTTAAAAAAGATCATGTTCCTGGGCTCCTGTGAAATCATATCTGACAGCAAGTTTCCAGGTGGGTCTTTTCTCTCTGAGGCACTGCTTAATTAAACTTGAACCCCGGTTCCCCCTGACCATGCTCTCTGAAAACAAAAGACAGGCTGCCGGGGTGTGTGCTCCCCTGCTGTGCATGACCATGCTTTGCTAAGGCAGCCATGTGCGAGCCTCATTCCCAGCTCCATCAGCACAGCTGGGACCCCCTCGACACTCACTGGGGTCTCTTCTCTTCCCGGCCCCACAGTCACAAGAGGGGAGAGACACGGGTGAAGAGATTCACCATTTCTGATGCTCTTTGTTGTCAGGGCCATCCCTGGTACACAACATTACTCTACAAACCCAGCTGTAAAGTTTTGCTCCACCTGAAGAAGATGATTTTCCTTTTCTGCAAGTCATTTTGGCAGATCTGGTGGCTCAGAACAACAAAGCAAAGCAAGGAATGGGAGACAGATACAAAACCACTGAAACCCCCACTTCTCTCCAAGGCAGACTTCATTCTGCACGGAACTTTTTTTCATTGCATCTGACGTGGGATTCAGCAGCCAGCCAGCAGTACAAAGAGACTAGACTTGATGTTTGTTTGGTGGCTGTGCAGAGCCCATGGAAACGTGCCTGAGAATTTTTTTTTCTTCCTAGTCAAAGCTTTACCTGTGGGTGAGTCACTGGAGGGCTGGCTGAAGGAGTGTATTGTGCATAATTATTTGGAAAAACAATCTGACGTGCTAACTCCGGTCGCTAAACGTGTGATTTGTAATACACAGAAGGACAAAATGCAACATAAAGGCTTTAGAAGATTCTTTGTCTCATTTAATTCCCTCATCACAGTCTTAACCAAAAGGCCAGGAAGACATGGGACTCAACAGGTGCTTCCCAAGCACAGTCCCTGGTGGTTTCTGAGCACCAGAGGAGATGTGGTGCAGTGATCAGCAGAAAGCAGTTGCTGCAGTCCTTCCTCCTCCCAGCAGCAAGCACGAGGGGATACGAAACAACAGCCATGGAGATTTGGGATCAGAGGTGCTCTGTCTCCCTTGATAACCAAGAATGCAAATGCAGCAGCTGCCTTCCTCTCTCCTGAGGAGCTGCAGGAAGGCAGTGTGTAAGTGGAAGATGTGCAGACTCACTCACGTTTCCCTGTGCCAGGGGCATCTTTGCGGCACAAAGCAAATGATCCCTTGTTTTTTTCTGGCCAGGAGATTTGTGCATCCCTCAGCAAACTCTGCTTGGCCAGACACTTGCTGCTGTGGTGGTTCCAGTGTTCTAATGAGAGCTAATTCTGCAGGAAATAAATGGCATTTTGATTTCTACTAGCAACTGGGAAATAAAAGCAGGCAATAACACATAAATACAAAAATGAAATAAAATCTCAGCCTTTTGGATGGCCTTAGCTGGCCATGTCAGGCCACTTCAACCATTCTTGGGTGCCTCCTCCCCACACAAGGATCCATCTGTCTTACGGTACAGCATCTTATGGGCTGTGGGTCCTTCCACACTTCACCTTTCCCAGCAGGAATGTGGTCAGAGTAATAACAGACCTGATGCACATCTGCCTGTTCCTCTCTCCCCCAATTTATACATCTTACCAATACTGCCCCATCCTGAGGTCAGAGGTGCCTTTCCCTCCCCTCCATCCAGGGAAAATCTCTGGTTGCCAGAAAACCAAGTGCAGGACTGGTGGCAGACTAAAAACCAAGAAGGGGGAAGGGGAAAGAAAAGTGGAAACTGCTGCTCTGGTGCAGCATGAGCTAGGAAGGTGATGGCCCAGGGCATCAAGAAGCTTGATCCAGTTTATGATGATTTTGCATCTCAAGAGCTTTGCTAATGAATGTTAAGATGCAAATGAAAAGAGTTGGTTCTGGGACAAGCCAAGTTGCTGGTAAAAATGACCATTTTTCTGAAATGATGGGCGCCTTAAATGTCCTGGGAAGAGAATGGATTGATAGAACAGCAGGGTCTTTTCCCATCACACATGGTTTGTTCGCAGAGCACCACTCCCAGGGAGGGCAGCTCTCTCCTGGATGCAGAGGGAGGAAGGGCTGGGAGTCACCATTTGCCTTTCAGACAGAGGGATGTTACCAGTTTAACACTGAAAAAAAGAAAAGAAAGCAAGAGTCCACTTGTGACAAAGGTTGGTTGGCAGTGGGTGGTGATGGAGGATGCATGTAGAAGAATGGGGATGTGCAGAAGGAGGTTTTGACAGCATTTGATGGGGAGCAGGTGGAGAACCCACATGTCATAATTTCTCCCAGATGTCACCACTGAAACGGGAGGGAGTTTTTTTCCTAAGGCTCCCAAGGCATTGCAATCTTTCACATCAGCTCCACGTTACCTGCTGCAAAGGAACATGTGACTAAAGCGCTGCCAGATACTTCACACGTGCCTCACCAGTGAGCAACCCCTCAGAGACTCTTGCCTAGAGACTGGGGGGCCTGATTTGGGCATCTTGCCTAGAGACTGGGGGGCCTGATTTGGGCATCCCACCTTCATGAGGAGCTTCTTAGCATGTGGAGGAATACTGGCAGGAGAGCCCTCCCCAGACAGGAGGGTCCTGCACATCCTCAGAAAGCAGAATGTTATTGGGGTTTGCTTCCCTCATTGCCACGTAGAGTTTCCATTGCTGGTTAAGGTAGGTCTGGTTAAAGAAACCATACATGTCTTTCACTCAGCGCCTTCATAAATAGCTCCAGGTGGCCTTTTGGCAGGTTGGTGCTGCTCTACATTCATTGGGATACAATGAAGGTAGAAGAGCACCTGGTAGCGTCCTCCTACAGCCCTGGGGGGAGGCCAAATCCCCTGCCCACATGCTGCAGTACGGATGCATGCCAGCTGGCATGGCTCTGGGGCTTTTGGGGTGCCTGTGGTCTGGCTTGCCAGCCTGCCCAGTACTGGATGGCATTAGCTATGTCAAGTTGTGCTCAGCCTCTGGACTCCTACAAGACTCACGTTGCCCAATGGCATCTACAGCCAAATTAAAGGGCATGTAACCTGCCACGAGCTACTGGCTGCCAACTGGCAAGGACTACTGGGACAAAAGGCTTAAAGCCACTTAAGAAAAATTATAGTGTCTCTGGTTATTTACTGCAATAGGAATAGTGAGAGTGGGTCTTGCAGCAGCAGCACTAGAGTTGCCACTGCTTGTCTGTCAGAGCCTGACTAGCTGGTAGCAGAACAAGGTAGTGAGTAAAATGCCAATCCTTTGGGCTCCCTTGAGCCCACAGAAGCAAAACAAATGCCTGCAAGAGCAGAACAATACCCACACCATGGTGAACAGCTGTGAATGAGGAGAGAGCTTTGAGTGAGCTCAGCTATGAGCACAGCTGGACGTGCAGCCACAGCGCCAGGGGCTGCCAGGGCTGACAGAGTTGACATGCTGGCTTGCCAGCATGGAGTTTCTAGCTGTGAGGATTCCTCTCGGGAATAGCAGGGCACTCACAGGAGGGGAGTGTATCATCAGTACCCTGAGGCAGAGGACTGAGTGGAGATTTCCCTCGGGGTCTCAATGTGTGAAAACCCACTTCCTATCCATATCACAAATCACTCCCTATCCATATGACATACAGCTTTGCAGTCCTTGGTACCCAAGGGTCAGTGGCAATTGTGTTCTTCCTATGATGAAGAGTTCAAGGACAATATCCAGGGTCCTGCCAGTGCTTCCCAGCAAACCATGTCCTGTAGTTTGAAGGGTGTAGAGTTTTGATTGACTGAAAACACAACAGGTCAGTTGTCCAGCCAGTTCAAGTTTCTGTGCTGTAAAATTCACTGGCAGCAGAAGCTGTGTCAAGTCTGCATCTCTACAGGCAGGCTCAGGATCACACAGAGGAAGAGAGGAGCTGCAGTCTCTGGGTGCTTCTTGCCTGCATGTCATCTTCACAAATGAGTAGAAAATAAAGAGGCAAGACATTTTTTTCTGTTGTTTCTTCTTTTACATTTGATATCCTGGCCTGTATTTGAAATAGTGTGGCCAGCAGGACTAGGGCAGTCACCATGCCCCTGTACTCTGCACTTTGAGTACTGTATTCAGTTCTGGGCCCCTCACTACAAGAAAGACATTGAGGTGCTGGAGCATGTCCAGGGAAGGGCAACAGAACTGGTGAAGGGTCTGGAGCACAAGTCTGATGAGGAGCAGCTGAAGAAGCTGGCATTGTTTAGTCTGGAGAAAAGCAGGCTCGGGGCGGGGGGGACACACGACACCTTATCAGTCTCTACAAGTATCTGAAAGGAGGGTGTAGCCAGGTGGGGGTTGGTCTCTTCTCCCAAGTAACAAGGGACAGGACAAGAAGAAATGTCCTCAAATTGTGCTAGGAGGGGTTTCAATTGGATAGTAGAAAAAATTTCTCCACCAAAAGAGTTGCAAAGCATTGGAACAGACTGCCCATGGAAGTGGTGGAGTCACCAGCCCTGGAAGTGTTCAAAAAATACATGGATATGGTACTCGAGAACATAGGTTAATAGTGAATGTGGTGGTGGTAGCAGGTTGATGGTTGAACTTAAAGGTCTTTTCCAACCATAAAAATTCTGTGATTCTTTGATTTTGGTTTATGTTTTTCTTGCTACAGGGTTGGTGTGCAGGTGCATGTGCTGCTACTCATATGACAGACATCTGTTGCCCATTACACTGGGCTGTCTGAATCCCCTACCTGCATTCTGTGCACCACGCTCAGTTTCTATTCATCATTTTTGCTACCACAGGCTTTTTTTGCCTTTCCATTCAAGGAGCTTTCTCCTCTTGGACTTTGAAGTTGACTAGACTATTTAATAAATCTTTAAAAAACAACAGAGACCCTTCCCAATAAACAGAGACCCCTTCCAATCAAAGAGAGCCAGGTGTCAGAGGGGTTCAGCCTTCCCATGGGACCCCAGGCATCTGCCTGGGGGTTGCTGACTGACCTACACTGCTCAGGGTTGTCTTTAGCTCTTGCTCTGCACAACCCAGGTAGCTGGGAGTGGGGTGTGCAGGAGAGGGCAGGGCCCTACTGTTCCCAAAAATCTCCAACTGAGCCGTGCCAGCTCATGCCACTTGTGAGTCATCTGGGAATCACTGATGTGAAGTGAATAATGCAAAGTGCTCCTTCCCCAAGCAATAATCGTGGGATCACTGCTGACTCAGAGGCAACGTTTATGGACCCGAGTCAAGCCTACAGCACCTACCGAAGACAGCGAGCAGGCTGCCAGCTCCTGCCCTTGGGATCCAGAGGACAGTGACAGGCAAATAGGGGAATCATGGAGATACCACCTGCACTGATGTGAGGGGGCTATGTCATGATGTTTGAGGGAGAGTTGACTAGGTGACACAAACAAAAAAACATCCTTTCTGTCAGATAACACAGGTCTGAGTTTAGATCACAGAGGTGCTGCTCTGCTTTATTGAATTGGTCAAACAATTAACCTAATTTTTCATTTTCCAGATCATGCATGTCCCATAAGAATTTAAATATTCCCAAAGAGCTAATGCCATATGTGAGGTTTAAATATAACCTCCCAGTAGTTGATAAGAAAATAGAGGAAATAAATAAATTGAAAAGACATGTGTTAGTGAAGACATTTTTAGAAGACTTAAAACCAGAGCAAACCAAAAATAGTCCATGAGCAAAATGAGCCTGGAGTGTTTGATCCTGGACTGAGGAGCCTACAGAGGAAAACAAATGTTTTGCTCTGTACAAACTTGGTTACAAGCTGGACCAGAGCGAGTTTTGATATAGAGCCCTCAGCCCTGTGCCTGTGCTGTGAGCACCCCTCGGGATACTCAGCTGATGCTTGGTTAACCAGAGTGGGATCTGGTATCCAGCACCGCCAACCCTCTGTTCAGTGGGATGCTTCCTATACCTGCTGTTATTTCCTGGATCTCCAGCAGCAGGCTGTTATGAGTGGCTCATGCCCCAGTGTTCCCAGAGCTGCTACTCTTGAGCTCCCAGGGAAAAGGCCAGCACACCCAAAGCACTCCAACATCAGGTCCCTGCAGGAGCAAATCCTTGCAGCTAGACCCAGTTTGTCTGAGTTTTAACCCATATCCAGTGTTCCCAGAGCCAGCTCTTCTGCATGCCTGGCTGGCAGTGCTGCTCTTAGGCATCCAGCTCCAGCTCATACTTCTCCTGCACATTTCTGGCCATCCAGGACTTCAAACAATAATTTTTCCAGCTGCATCATTCTGCAGTGACACCGAATAGCTGCTTCATGCTGAATGTGCGAGCTCCTGTCTGCACTCCAAAGATTTACCCAACAATTCAGTTGGTCAGATGAGGACAAGGAATAGTTTTCACGATTGCAGTTATTTCCTAAAAAGCACTTGTTCTGCAGGAGGGGTTGTTTGTTTGTTGGTTGGTTTGGTTTGGTTTGTTTTTCCACACAGTTAACATGAGCAGGAGTTTGCTGCGGGCTTTTCAACACACCTTTCTCAGCTGGCCTCTTTCCCTGGCAGCACTTCAGTTGCTGAAGGTGAGGGACACATGGATACACCTGAGGAGTGCAGGGGATACAGCCAGATGGGCAGCTGGCAATCGTTTTCCACATCTCCCAAAACAGTGCTCTCCTCTGTTTTTACTGGGAGAAAATGAGAAAGGATTTGGGCTTTCAATGTCTTTGGTGGTACAGTTTGAGTTCAAGGCGGAAGCAGTTTACCAAAATCTCAGCATCTAGAGTTCTGTTGTAGTTGGTGGTTGCTGGAAAGCTTGGGGGATTGCACAGCATTCCCAATAGCTCCAAGTGGAAAATGGAAAAAAAACCATGCCTTGGTAGTAGGTAAGAACCAGCATGGCAGAGGTAGTGTGGGCTTGAGAGATAAACCACATGGGTTCTTGCCTATCATGAATTTTCAGTGTTGGATTTGAGGGTCTGTACTGGCACTGTCTGCTTTTGGTTGGCGTGGGCAGCCTTTAAGCAAATCAAGAATTGTATTTCATATTGCATGATGCTGAGAGAAAAATCTGTCTCAAAATGACATCCCCACCTCAGATCTTTCCAATTGGCTCTGCAGAGGCAAGAAACCCAAAAGGTTTTCTTAGTTCTGCCAGGGGCTATTGAGTGGATTAAATGCTTTATTTTCCTTTCAGCGAGGAGGAGGCACCAACCCTGATGCAGCTTTGCAGAGATGCTTGAGCTCCAGAAATGAAAAGTGCTATTTTGCTCCTCTTTTGATTTTAATTGTATTCACTTGCAGAACTCCTGTAATTATTTTGCTTTGTTTGTTTTGTTTTCAAACAAAGAAACATCTCTTCAACCTAAACTTAGTGCCTCGTGTTTGTGAGCAATCTGCAATTAGCAAAAATGTGTCTCTGTGTGTGATGGCAGAGGGGAAAAGGGACTGTGTTAATACGGTGTGCGATGGGATTTTCTCCCAAGTAAGCAACATGCAGGAAAATACAGTTAAGCTTGTGCATTCCTACCTGTTTCTTTTCTGATGAAAACAGGGATATTGATGCTAAGGCTATTGATAGAAGTTGTCCCTGAACTTCTTCACAGATTTCAGCAACGTGCTCCTTCAACCTGGCCCCAATGATAGCCCATGTACATCCTGTACCCTGCACCCCTCTCCCACCTGCTTAGAAGGAATTTGCAGACTTTGCTGGCTGCTACAGTGATATTTAAATGAGGAAATGAAAGCATTGCATATCAACAGCATTCTTCTAAAGTATAGTCAACCCCTCTTTAATCGAATTGTTGCAAACCCCATGATTCTTGTTTAACTGCAATCTTTTTTTATTAATCTACACCAGTGCCCAAGTTTTCTCCCTTGTTTTGTCTGCTACAGGTTGGTTACACCACTGTCTCTCCCTCTTCCTTTCTCTCTACCGTTTCCTGAGGATGTGCCTGGCAGTGTATGTGGGTTTTATTACAAAAGAGAGCAGTTATTATCCAGTGCACTAGCTTGGAAAGGGATGGAATTTGCATTTTAGCACGGAGGAAGGAGATTTGCTGCCATCTGCACCTGGCAAGAGAAAGAGCTCCACAGCTGGAGGCAGCTGCCAAACTTCTGCCAAGCACCCTGCCTGTGAAATAAAGCAGGCTCCTCAGTTCTGCACCCGGTACAAGTGTTAAGTCTACAAATGCATTATCAGGTGAAGTGCTTCTAATCACGGAATATGTTTGGATTGCATACTCCTGGATCAAGCCATGACAGGAAATGGCCATACACATGCAGAAAGAGTTTTTCCCCCTCCCCCATTTCTATAGTTTAAGCAGCAAGATCCACTGGGCTATTATACTGTTACTTACATAAGTGAGTACTAAACACAATTCAGATCTGTCACACATATGCACTGCACAGCAGAATGAAACTCCTGGAAATTTTGCATCAGATACAATCAACATGTTGTTAACCCATCACATGGGACTGCTGGGAAAATAAAACAGAAGGGAAAACATTTGTAATGTTATTTCCTTATTGCATGAGCAAACATCCTGTATTAGGCACAGAACTTTCCAAGAACAAAGCTCAGAGCTGGGAGGGATATGGTAGATAGGGGTAGGTGCAGTAGGTGGTGGCACTGTGGGTTAGTGATGCCATCACACTGACTCACATAATCTGTCTAGGTAGTTAAGTGTACATGGAATTGGTTTTTCTGATGATGAATGCTTTGGGCTGCACTGACAGCTGCTGCAGATGAGGGCTGTGCAGGGATTGCAGGTGAGTGTTGAGGCCAGGGTTCCCCACAGAGCTCTGTCATCAGCAAACTCCTGCAGCCCCAGGATCTCTCCAGGTGGTAACTCGTGGGGTACTATTGCCTTCACAGCAAAGCAGAGGAGGCTTCCAGGTTGACTTTGGTATGCACGTGGCACTGCTCTGGCCCAGCTCTGCAAAAGCCTCCATCCTTGCTGTCACCTTGCACAAAAAAGGACTCTGGGTTGAGGGCAGTGTTTACATCTCAAGGATAAGGTGGTCCCTTCCAGGATGTCTCTGAGGGACTGTGGCTCCTGGCCACGAGCACGCTAGTACATGGACATCTGCCTGACAGTATTTGGGATGGGGCCCTGGACCTAGTTAGTGTACCAGCACAGAGGAAGTGTTTCTAGGGGCTCGAGGCAAAAGCTGGGACTGTTATTTAAGGATATTCATCTGCACAGGCTACCTAATACAGGAGGTGTGGGGCAAACCAGCCTTATGCCGCCTGCCTGCAGGGACAGCCCTGCTTTCACTGGAGAGTACTGGAACTTCAAGCCTGGGTTTTTCACCCTGTGGGTTACTAACTCAATTGCAGGAAAACTGAGAACACTTAATTCCCTTCCCTCCTTATTTGTTTTTCATGAGTCACTCCATAAATAATCATCCACAGTAAATGCTCAGCTGGGAAGGTTTTGGTGTGGGACCTCACACTGCTGCGTTCCTGGTATGAGTGCCAGCATTCTGCTGGGAAGCCTTGTCATCACGAGCTGCAGATCAATCTGCAGGTAGCTTTTGAATACCACCATCAGTATAGACATTTAATTCCTCAGGCAAATACAAATTGAAAAGGTAATATTTAATCAGCATTTAAGCAAGCAATATTGTAGCACATGGTCTTTGCTCACAATTGCTTTTCTAGTCTGATTTCTGTCCAGTGTTGACTGTGACCTTGAGGGCTCTGCTATGCTGCTCCCAGTCACATCTTTGCCTCTGTGTCTTGCTTTTCAGGAGGCTGCACTGCAATTACATGGCTCTGCTTCGTGAGTCTTGCACACTCCTGTTCATCTCAGGCTCCTGTAGTAAATCAGGAGGAACCTCATGAGCATCCATGGCATCAGCATAAAAGCTGTAAGAGCCACATCCAGCACAGCAGGGTGATGCACTGCCTTACTGTTTGCAGTCTAGGCTTGCATGGCTGTTAGAGATGCAAAAGGAAGGGAATAGCCACAGTTTGCCCTTCCTCTTCCCTCCATGCTTCTAGTACCATCCTTTTATCTATCCTGATGAGGAGGTTTAGTGTGTCAGTGGGAAGGAGATGGGCTTACAGGAGCCACGCTGAATTCCTAGTGCCTCTATATTTCTATGGTTGTGGATGGTGCTTACCAGTTGGTAAAATCATGTAGGATCCTTCCATCCATCCCAAATATGTATTTTGGTGTCATACAGACCCTTCCAGTACTGACTCTGCACGTGGACCTGGGGAGAGGCAGGAGTCAGGGATTGGTGTGGCTGCGCGGTGAAGCCATTCCAGGGTTATGGATGGACTTCAGCACCGTGACCAGGGCCAGCCCCAAGAGCCAAAGCAGCAGGATGTGCAAGGCTGTGGCAGGAGGATCAGCAGGAGAGGATGGGCAAGTGCTTGGTTCCCACCTCTGCCTTCCTCCCTGACCTCTTCCTCTTTGTTTTCTTCCTGTTGCTCAGAGCAAGCTGCTGAGTCAGAGCAGCAGGAGCAGGAAATTCTCTGTTTGGAGGGTGAAATCAGAGTGTTGTTTCTGCTAAGCAGAAGCAATTTATTTTGCTTTGCTGGCGATTTCAGTGCAGTGGGGCCAGCAGGCTGGGCAGCGTGTTCTGCGGCCGCCGTGCGAGCAGGCTGCTGGTTTTCCTCACACCATCACAATAGCAGAGATTGCAAATGCAATTACACTGGTTTCACAAATTAAGTATTGCGTGTACTGTAATGAAGTGTGAGTTGGATTATTAAGAACAGGTCATAAGATTTTTTCACACCCATTTTCACAATAAGTAATTGTAATTATTCTATCCCATCCCAAGGACTCTAAATTTTAATTATATTGTAAATTGTTGTGAAATGCTGAATCTAACACAAGAGAAAACACAAGGGGAAAAAAAGATGCAGCTTTTCATCTAGGGATGGTACAACAGTTAAGAGGATGCTCTTTTCAAGTCTATTTTGTTTCAGGGGTTTTATTAGCTAAGAAAGTAGAACTTTATATTGAGGGATGTAAGTTTTGGATTTAATTGGTTTTGGCTCTGAAGGCTTACAAAGAGATACTTGCATTGGACTGCAAATTTTATTTCCCTTACAATGTTGAGGACCCCTTGTCTCTGTCTAAATGAAAAGCACAGTTCTGTTGCCTTTGTTCATAAGTGGTCCTTTCAGTTAGAGAGTTTGCATAGTAAAGCCCACAGAAGAGAGAGCAGAATCTGTTTCTCTAAGAGCCTCTCTCAAAGAGTGAAGTCAGGATTTTCTTTCAAATTTTTAAAGCAAAAAAAAGAAATTCTTTAAAAATTATGGCAATACTGCTTTGGCAGTGTTTGTTTTGGCCAACAGCATTAGGCTTGAAATTATACCGTTGTCCCGGATGCACATTAATCTCCCTGCTCTCATGGGTCATGGCAGCAGTCCCAAAGCTCTCACAGTCCACAATGCTTGCATGTTAATTTATATTCTTAATTCATAACTAAAGACATGATCCTGTTTCTCCCTCTCCAAAAGTATTTAGATGAGATACCTACAATTTTGATGGCTGAAACCAAGGGATGTCCATCGTGCCTTATGTGAATATGTGAAGACAAAGCTGAAGAGCTTCTAGTTTAATAGGGAAAAAATTTAGAGTTGGATTTCTTTGTCCACTCTGAATCAGTTTTGTGGCTTGGGTAGAACAAAGCTGTTCATAATTTTGCATGTTACTGGACTTCTTCCACCTAAAAAGCATCTTATGCTTTTCCCAACTTCCCCTTCTGCTCAGAGAGCTGGGCAAGCCCTGGTGGCACTGGAGTCGGGGAAACATGGAAAGCTGCTGAGCTCTCCCAGCCTCTCGAATCACAGCACATCAAAGGATCTGGCCCAGGTGTCCTGACTCATGCTCTTCTTTCATGCTCTCTACATTGAGGCATGTCTTGTTTGCTCAAGAAAATGCAGCCTTGTCATTATTTCGAAGTTGTAGCGGGGGTAAAGAGCACACTTTGAGTTGCTGCTTTTTCCAAAGGCTATTTGTGTATTCAGAAAAAAAAAAAAAAGAGGACAGTTTTTTTCCCAGTGTGAAACACTGCAGCATCTTCTGCCACTGCCATGCAAGCACAAACACTTTTGGGTGAAGAGACAACTATTGGTGACCTCCTCAAAAAGGGGAGAAACCTCTGGGGTTGCTCACTCTACCTCACATGGGCTCTGTTTGAACCCCCAAGGGTCTCGCTACACGTTGCACAGAGGGCAGGGATGGGCTGATACAGGGAAGAAGGAGTTTTGCATTGCCAAGGAGCAGGTAGTGCAGCTGGGGGTTGTTTGGTTGACTCCACCTGCATATGGCTGGGACTGCTCAGGGTATTGGCCACTTTCATACTTCCACAGAGGTGTAGAACAGGGATTCATCTTGGGCGAAGCCTTTTTGTGCATGAGAAGAAAAGGCTTAACTAATGGAGAGCGTAATTAAATAGTGGGTAATTGCCATCTTCATTTCCTGTACCTTGCCCTAGGAGGATAATAACAGGGTAAGCCATATCAGAATGTTCCTGAATACCTTTAGTGACATGACAACAGAATTTAACTGCAAAAGTTTCTAGAAAATCATGGAGTCAGCAATGTATCTTGGCACTTGACAGTTCAGGCCTTGCTCCAGTGAGGCAGCTCTTTGGAGGTGCTTTGGTAGTAGATAGTTGCCATGCCATCTTTCTTTCCATTTCCTTCCAGAAAGACTGGGAAGCCCTCTGTTCTTCTCCATTAACAGTGGTTGATCCCACTCATAGAATGTCTCCTCTTGTGAAGAAGTACTTGGAAAGAGGAGTATAGGGCAAACAACGAGCTTTTCATGCGGAGTGTGGGACAGATAAAAACAGGATTGCCACCTCCATCAGCTTTCTAGTGATAAAATAGGGCTGTGCATAGCATAACTGGTCAGTGAGACTGCTATTATTCACAGAGCACTGTAGACAAGTATCATGCTTTCCAAAGGCTGAATTTGTTATGGAAATTTCCTAAAGAATTCATTCCCTAAAGAAATCACATCCCAGAGCAATCCCATTGTAAATGCATAGCCAGCAGGTGGAATACAGCAGCCCGTGGCCATGGCAAACATAATGAGTGCGGTCAGTTTAGCTGTTTGCTTATTCTCCTTCCTCCTGTGCCATTTCCCATCACTGTGATGCTGAGGAGGATCTGCATTGCTGTCATCCCCACAGGCCAGTGGTCCCCACAACCAGGCACTGCACAATAAGATAATGGAGAAACTCTTCTATGGCTGCGGGCTAGCAGTTTGGTGTTTTCTACTCCACTGCTTCATGCTTCCATCCTATTATCCCAGCTCAGCAAGCAGCACAAACCCAATTTTTAATTCAGGACAATGGCCGAGACATTTTCCCTCTTGTGGAAAAAATAACCACAAATGTTGGCTGTAGGTTGTCACCAACTCCTCCTCACTTTCATCCCGGTGCACTGGGAATTAGAGAACAGTTTGATAATATATAAGGGCAGATGCATCGAGGTCTTAAAATAGATTTTACTGCTAGTATCTTACTTTACCACAGAATAGTGCAGCACTGGGATGTCCTGTGTTCATGGCTACATGGGTAGCAGAGTGGGTTACAGTAAAGGGTGTGCTTCTTTTGGAGTGAAAATGAACGGCTTTATTATTTAAATGGGGTGTTTATGGTGTGCAAGTGCCATGCAGCATTGGTACAGTCACACACAGGTCACTGGCCCAATGCTATGTGCCCAAATAGTGGGGAGTGTGTCCCCACTGCATTTCCCACCTCTCCCACCCAACTCAGCAGTACTGTCACACCCTCAGATTCTCTGGCTCTGATAGCAGCAAGTAAAGTAAAGATGGATCCTGACTGTTGCCAGGGTCATGGGACCCTGAGCTCTGTACTTGCTGCAATGGGGAGCCAAGTGGCCACCCTGTATGCTTGAGTCCCAGGAGACCTCATAAAAAAACAAGCACAATAAATGGTTGCTTCTGTTAAGATGTCCAAGACTGATTTCCTGCACTGTCCACAGCTTGAAAATGATGTTCCCAGCAAAGTTTGAAGGTACAGGTTTGGAAATTGTTGCTACAGATGTCCTCAGTGATGCTAAATCCTACTTTTCATCATGCTCCAGCTGCTTTTCCATGGAAGCTCTGTACTGCACAGGTCCCCACGGTTTTGACCATCAGTCGTGTATAATTTTCTACTGCTGCTAAGGGAGCCCATATTGTGTTCATGCTGAAAGCTGGATCAACAAGATCGCTGCAGGAGTGGGTCTGAACAGATGACTGCAGAGCTGGAAATGGCTGGAGGGGAGGCTGGCTGAATGAGCTGGCCACTGCTGCTGACTGCCAACTGCTGCTCTGGGCAGCCAGAAATCAAGGGGGGTTTTGACCAAGGGTGAGCTAAAGCTCAGGGTTCAGGCCAGTCCAGCCATGATTCCAGGTGTTTTATCTTCAAGCAAAGCCGCCTGCCAGCAGTGGCCAAGTGACTGCCTTGTTTTTCCTGCCTGCCTGTGAAGCTCCAGCTGTGATGGTCTTGTGGAGCACTGGCAGCAGTAAAACACACTGGCTGCTGGATTCCCCACCTCCCTCTTGGTGTCTCCCCTTGCCTGCATCCCAGTCTGAATGGGTCTCTGGGATGGTGAGTGGGACAAACAGGAGAAGCTATCTGTGAAAAATCTATTAAAATAATGTTCTTGATAGTTAGTGCATTTGCATGTGTAATGAACGAGGTGCTTTCCCTGGATTATGCCATCGCAAATTCCAGGATGGCCACGAGGCATGTCTGCTCGAAGCTATAGTGAGCAATACTGGAAAGTGCTGGGTGGAGCAGGGAGGGGGACAGCTATTATGTGCACATGGTCATTACACATGTAAACACAATATTAAAAATAGAGTTGGATGAATACTGACAAGCATTTCTCTGGCTACCCGTTGGAATTAACGACAGACATGAGTTTGGAATCCCTGCTGTTCTGTTCATCGCTCCTGTGACCACTTCAGTGTGAGAGAAAAGTGCCTGTACAAAATGGATAATAAACTCATGTGTGTGTAAGTATTTACATGAGAAAGTTTTGTTTCATATGGGGTGGGAAACCGTTCAACACAGCAGTGGTAGAACAGGATTCCTGAAACCTCCTCCAAGAATTTGCATCCCTCCCTCAAAGTGCAGAGGCTGTTGAGATGCTGTTGCAGTAAATGAATACAAATCACACTGGAGAGCACTCAACGAAGAGGACTCCTGGGGGATTGATTCACACCAGGTGAAGAGTGAAGATCAACACGGTTGCTCCAAAGGAAAGCTGTGCCATGTAATTTCACCCATCATCATAAGAAGCTTTTCATCCCAGAGACAACATGGGGAACATTTGGACTGAGATTTAGCAAACTGCAACAGGATACAAAAGAAAAACTAAATCCAAAGACCATCAGGCTGAAAGGCTGAAACTGATCCTGAAAATTCATAAGAGGTGAAGAGCCAGAAAAATTATTTGAAGGCTTGGAAAAAGTCCTTACTCATGAACAGTTCATTCTTTTTAGTTTATGATAAAAAGAGAGATAGAGAGGTGATGTGATTAGGGTGTAAAGATACTTTCCTAAGGAGAAAGCAGTGCATACTAAAAAGGCTCTGTAAGCAATACTGCCTCTTTTTGTTTCCTTTTATTTTCCCATCTCTCTGTCATATAAACCCAAGTAATATAGCAAGAAGAAAGAGAAGACAGAGCTGGGACAGAATTTTCATAAATTCATTTGACTTCAATGTCTGACATGCAATTACAGCCACCATAGTTTGCACATACGTTGCTACATACTGAGTAGGTGCTCCTCCAGAGTGTAAAACCTTGCCAACAGTAAAGAGGGGACTCCATTTTCACCATCCAAAATTTGGAGTCAGGTGGGTCTCCTAGAGGCTCTCACCTGATTACATCTTCTCTTGCCTTCCACGTAGGGAGAGTCTGCCCCAATGTGATATTTTCCCAGGTTTGGAGGTGAGGGGAGAGTCCTGGCGCATACTGGATCTCCTCCAGGTATCCAGCAGACAAACCAAACCCATGCTGCTCGGATGGGAACACTGGTGGGAAGATCACTCTGGAGTGGTTAATGGGGTCATTCTCAGGCTCCTGGAAACCATGAGAGGTTTTTAAAAGTAATAACCTGTCCCAGGAACTCATTTGCTTTGAAGGAAATTAGAGAGGGAGAAAGACAAAGCAATATAACCCCCAGCTGTCAACTCTGTTCCTTGTCTCTACCTGAGGGAGTAAGCTGTTAAAACCAAACGTGAAACAAATGCATTTCAAGCAAGTGATGGCAAGATAAAAACTTATTTTCTTGTTGCCAGAATTGACAAACCCAAACCCAAACCCAAACCCAACCCCTCCACACTTGCAAGCACATAAAAGAGAAGTAACTTGGTCCTGGGGTGAGATATAACTTGCAAGGTGTTTCTATTATTAGAAAGTGGCATGGGCACTGGGAATAAAGCATACAGATTGATAAAACAAATACCAGGTCAGCCGGGATGGGACCGCAGAGGGAGGGTGGTTTCTATGGCGATGGAGAACAACCGTGATGGGAGGTATCGTGTGTAGGTGGTGGCGAACAGCAGCTTTGCTCCCAGCAGAAGTGGTTAGTTGCTTGGGAGACAGGTGCATGCTCAGAAAAAAGCACCTCCAAGGGAACAGCACAGAGACGAAAGGGATTGCAGGATAGCAGCTATGCCATGGGCTAGCCAGGAGGTGAACAAATGAGGCAGTATCAAATGTGATGCATTTTGGTCATTGCAAATTCCCTTCTATTCTTAAAAACCACAGCCACAAGCACGTGGTTTGGCAACGGCACACATCTGGAGGCACCACATCAAGGTGACAGCGGAAAGAGTAGTGAAGAAGTCTACAAATTAAACAGTAAATAAAAGCACAACTAGGGGGAGGAATAAAAATGACATTTCAGAATGAGTGTGCACACCTCACTGAAGCCACCACTGCAGTGGATGTTAGCACATGAGCTGATCAAGCCTCCAGAAACTGCTTCTTGGTCTCCCACACCTCCAGGTGAGGCCCATGGGAAGCTATCAGCAGGGAGGTAGGTGGTGGGATGGTTTCTCTCCTCTTCCATACAGTTCCAGACTGGGAAAACACACAAGTGAATATTCAACCTAGAGTCTTCCCCTCTACCCAAAGAGGGTAACTTCACATGTTGGAAATCATTAAAGGTGAATTCAATAACATAGCTCATGAAGTGGAGCTGTCTTGCTTGGTGCACAGCACATGTACACTTGATGTTTGGGGATGTGGTGGTACCATCTCTCCGCAATGAAAAATGAAGTCACAAATGAGTTTTTCCCCAACCTGTCTAAGCCTGAAGAGATCCTGCCTTGTCTCTGTCCCTGGCTGGGTTGTGGCTGAAGAAGGTACTTTGACAGGTCCAGACCCATAAGACACATCTGAAATGCAGTGTATGGGGACTCATGTTTATGGATCCTCTTATCAACATCTGCATGGCCCTTGTGACAGCTTTGGGTGTTACAGAGGTGAAAGTAGTTAATCCTCATGGTACTCACATGAGGTATCAACAGTTGAAGTTTGTAGAGGCACAGACCTGGACAGGAGCGAGGAAGGAGGGCAACTCTGCATCAGCACTGCCCCGCTGGCTGTGGGTGCCATGGCTCACACAGGGTTGGGGTGAGGGATGGAGCACGGGGTGCTTCCTGCTCATGCGGGACAAGGTGGAGGACAGCCTGGAGGCACCGAAGTGGAGCAGTGAGACCAGACCCTGAGCTTCCCCCATGCTCCTCAGGGATGCAAGAAAGGAGTGTGGGAGATGTTCACTGCCCATTCCTAGGCAAGGAAGTGGCAGCATCAATCAGCAGTGACAATGCCGACAGTAATCCATAGCTTCCCCGACTTCACATTAGTATCGTGTTGCATGGTACCACTATTAGCACCACTGCATTAGGGATAGATGAGTAACCTTACATCCTTCCCAACCCACAGGCCTGAACACCAAGACCGAAGCTAAAGGATTACTATCTACCATAATGGGACTAAAAGGACTTAGTCTTCCTTCCTCCATCCTGGAACATGGGATGCTGATCATAGTGCACTAGTAGCAGGGCTTTAAAAAGCTGAAAATGGCTTTTAAAAGCAATTCTATTTTGATAACTAAATCTACAATGTTTTTGGGCTCATGGGAATCTAATTCATATCCATTGATATATTGACTAATATAAATTATTTTTGCAGATAAAACTGGTAATTTTTTACTGGAAAGGTGGTTGCTTAATAATTAAGAAAAATGAAGATTTTTATAGATACTTGATTTAACCACTTTAAACTTCTTAGTCAAATCTTGGAACAATGCCTTGTATATGCAAAGTGATACTCCTTTTTTTTCCCCCTCAGAATCATACCCTTTTGCTACCCAACACCATTTTTATTGGAAAGGCTTTGCCAAAGGTGCAATAGCAAGACTGAAATTGTGTTTTGCCTTCCTCCTGGAGCTGCTTCTTGCCCTGCAAAGGACATGGATTTCAGTGCACCAGGGTGTCCTGCCTGGCAGGTCCTTGTCCTGAGGAGTAACAAGGAATAAAATCTTTATGAATGAAGGTAAATCCCATCTCTGTCTCCTTTACCACTCTTTCATCTACATTCACTTAATTTTGGAGCCAGTTTCTCAGCAAACTTCCTCCCAGATGTGTTGTTGAAGATAGTGTATCTCTGTAAAGCTAATACTTGTTTTTCTCCACTTACACGGCGATGGAAAAGGATTTTTAAAGTAGCTAGGCCCTCTTCTGATCATTTTCCTTGAAAATTTGGAAGCAGCCACTAAAAATGGGTCCTTTCTACAGCAAATTCTCTCAGGGCGAATCAATCACCTGTGTGTCATACATCCCAAGTTAACTCATTACAGCATTTACAGGACAACTGCTTTCCCATCCCCCAAAGGAAGCTTTTTTTGAAAATAACGGTCAAATAATATTACTTATGCTCCTAAAAAGTTTTTGAGAGGAAATTAAAGATAAATTCAGCTTTATGAATAGTCATGGCTATTGGCCATCTGTCATTGCTGCTGTTTGTGAGTGAGAGTGCCCATGTTTCTGCTCTACTTTGCGTTTTGTGTTCACAAACTCTTTCCATTCTCCCTTACTGAAGACCATGGATTCTTTAACTGAGAATGTGTCTTCTATGTTTCTGCACCTCAAGACTGAAGGTTTTTTTAAACTTCAGTTTTAAAAGGAATTTATTGCTGTAGAACCCTGCCTACCTCTCATTCCAACTGACTTAAGCTACACTTACTCCCATGAGCTACAGGACGTCGACTGCAGGTGAAATAATGGGAACAGTCCTGGCTACATGAAGTATAAACACCAGAGTTGGCCTTTGCTGGGGGTAGTTCAGCAGCAGTAGCACGTACTCACACCAACGAAATTTGCAATAAGAAGCAAATGTCCAGTTTTGGGGTTTTACCCAAAGGAAGATACTTGTCATTGCACTGGAATGGGATTAATTAAAGGTGATTTAGAAAATCATTTTCTCTGAGATTTATGGAAATGATTATCCATCAGAGCAAAATGAGCTCCATGAGCGCCATAAACATATGCCTGTAGTCAACAGGAGACCATGGTGCTTGTGCTACTGGTGGAAGAGTGAAAACACTTGAGATAGCTCTATGGAAGCAAAAGCTCCCCCCAGGAAACACAGGGGAGGTCTCCCTGCTGTGGGGCCCAGATAAACTCTCCCACTCACTTCTGAGCCTTTCTTGAAAACCTCCCAGCCACACACTGATGTCAATGGATCCTACTCCATTCTTGACATTTAACAGGGTCACAGAGTGAAGTGATTGACAAAAACCTCCTTGTTCTGTCCCAATAACGAGTGTATATGGGCTTAGAGCATTTTTCCATGTAGCTGTGCTGAAGCCTTCTGAAAAATGCATGTGCAGGCAGCTCATACTACAAATCCTATGGCAACTGTTTGCATCATGGCTGTTGGCTGAATTCAAATGTGCAAGACGTATACATTAGGAAACGTTATATTCAAATGGACAAAACTTTCTAGAAATATTATTATTCACCCCCCACTATCAAGAGATGATAGCAATCCAACAAGATCTGACTGCTTTGAATTATTATTCATATACCATGGAATATGTATTTTTTAAGTAGCATTGTAAATGAATGCTACCGAAACATAATTTGTAATTTAAATGTAAATCAGAATTTACTAAGAATATAATTAAGCTTTGAATGCCTAGGTAGTATCTGCAAACCAGACTGTTTGGTGGCATTTTTTTACTATGATTTTAAAGCATATTATTTGCCCTGAATACCTCAATGCATATTATCTGTACAGGTGTGCTATAAAAATGTAAATAATAATAAGGGATTAGGTTACACATTGTTGAATTCTAGATTGATACATTTCTGTGAAACTGAAAACTGCTCTGTGCAGAGTTATGTGGGATTCTTTATCGTTGCATAAAGGCTGACTCAGCCAGGGGGATGTTAGGAAGAAACAAAGTCCCCCCATCACAAATGGTGCTTCTGCTGCTTGAATTTAATGTTGTAGCAGAAGTAAAAGCCACAATGTGTTCTATATTAATCAAACAACGCAGTCATGTAGTTTTAAGTAGTACACACATTTATATTAATATTTGCTTCAGTGCAAGGTAATTGTAAGCATGTATAGAATATATCTATCAGTCTATCTTCATATTGAAATCACTGTGTGGTTGCCTAAACATTTTTGGTAGTGGTCAAGCTGGTGTGCAGAGTTGACACTGCTTGCCCAGCCCACTGCTACCCCCTCAGCATGGGCATTTCCCCATTGATGCAAGCACCTCTGGGCTGTGCTGTAGTATGGGACAACAGGTAGGTACTAGGGAAATTTATCTCAGTTGAAAAAAAGATACAACACCATGTAGCTACACCAGTAGAGAAACTAACTGTGAGGTTGAAATGTAATTTAGATTTTAGTGTAATAAAAATGTTTTCTTACAGAAACAGGGACTTTGTAGCAATGAGCAGTTGGCAAGACTATGCGCTTGAGAAATTTAGGATATTATCTTTAAAACAAGGATGAATGATTTATCAAGATTAAATAAGTTAGTTGAAAGAGGCCAGGACATACTTAAATCTTTTAATACAAATGAGATGATTTTAAAATGCCTTTTTTGATTTATGCACCTAGGGCAGCTATCAAATTGCTGACACTCTCTTCCAGAAGGCAATAGGACCTCTTTGTTTCCTGTCAGCACTTCTGTAGCCCAGCTGCCCCAGCACCCAACTAATCCCTGGTCCTGAGGGTTTCCAGTATTAAATCTCAGCTGTGCTTCCCCAGACTGCCTTGGCCATCGCTATGGAAGGGTCTGGATTCCCAACAGGCAATCGCTGTAGATTGCTTGCTCCCGAATATCAAATATATGGATCTATTCCTGTTCTTCAGTGGCCAACTATGCACATTTTGAAATGGAAGGAACACAAAGAGAAAGGGCACACAGAAAGGACAGGCAGAGGCTTTGGGGACTGAGTGCAAGGGCTCCCCTGTGCTCCAGCACATTCTCCTTGGAGATAACCAGCATTCTTCTCAAATGTGCAGTTACACTGCATATGGCAGGTTGATCCTGGCTGGATGCCAGGTGCCTACCAAAGCTGCTCTATCACTCCCCTCCTCAGCTGGGCAGGGGGGAAAAAATCGAACAAGAGGCTCATGGGTCCAGATAAGGGCAGGGAAAGATCAGTCACCAGTGACTGTCATTGGCAAAAGAGACTCCACCTGGGGAAATTTGTTTAATTTATTACCAATCAAATCGGAATAGAGTAATGAGAAATAACACCAAATCCTGAAACGCCTTCCGCTCCACTCCTCCCTACTTTCTGGGCTCAGCTTTACTCCCTAATTCCCTCCCTCCTCCTCCTCCAGTGGCACAGGGGGATGGGGAGCAGAGGCTATGGTTTGTTCACCACACCTTGTCTCTGCTGCTCCTTCCTCCTCAGGGAGAGGACTCCTCACACTCTTCCCCTGCTCCATCATGCGGTCCAACTCTCTTTGCTAGGCAGAAGGGAATTTATTACTGACAGCTGAAATTAAGATTTTAATAATTACCTGAGCTCTTCTTTGCAAAGACCCAGCAGGAGAACATCCTACGATGTGCAGTGTGTCAGCCACTTATCTTGAAGTAAATGAAAGCTGAGACTTTGCAGCAATGGAAAGATGTTTAGCAACTTTCAGCATTAGGCTCAAGCATGTTTCCTTAGTATGAACAGTGGATATAAGTTCAGCAGGAAATTCGCCTTGTATGAGGTAAGGACAGACAAAGAGTACTCAGAGTGTAAATGATAAACACTGCTTAAGTGGAAGAGGTGGAGAAAACAGAAAGGGAACAAAATGTTGTAGAAGATCAAGAGGTGAATTAAGATGATGGCTTCTCCCTTCCCACACTTAGGTACTGATTTCACAATCAAAATCTTCATTTCAGGGTTTGTATTTGACTGTTTGCTCACGGAGCCTTTCAGCATTGCTTTGATTTGTCTGTTCACTAGAGAAAATGGTCCAACCTTTGCACATGAACAATGCCTTGCTATGGCTTTTACCTTCTGTAAGGGTTGTCTGAGCACAATCTTCATTGTCTAGTCCTTGATGTACCCTAACTACTGGAAGGTCACTCCAGAACCTTCTCTTCCCCAGGCTGAATAAACGCCAGCTCTGGTCTGTCTTCATATGAGAGATTCTCCAGCCCTCAGAGCATCTTTATGGCCGCCTCTCGACTTGCTCCAACAGGTCAATGTCCTTCTTATGCTGGGGGTCCCAGAGCTGGATGCAGTACTCCAGGTGGGGTCTTACCAGAGTGAAGTAGTGGATGAGAATCACCTCTCTTGACCTGTGGGTTGACCTTACTCCAAGATAACTCATCTGTGGCCATTCATCACCTCAATCAGGCACAAGATGTCTTGATCAAATCTGCCGGTTATTAATTGCTTCACCACAGGTAAACATTGCAGCATGTCTTGTAATTTCTGAGGGGTTGTGACTTTGTGATCTTCCCTGCTCAGAAAAACTGGCAATTAGCTACCTTTCCCTTGATAACTTAGAAGTGTCGGTGGATGCTCACCCAAATAGCAGGGGGTATTGAAGAAAAGGTAGCACAGCAGAAGCCTGATTTTTGCTGTCAGTGAAAATTTGCAAGAAGTCTACATTGCACACAATATCTAAATCTATTTGAATACATAAAGTGTTATTGTTTTTATGCAGAAATCTTTATATGCAAATTCTAAATAATTCATCACTATAACAATCTCATCAGCTTATCTTAAAACCTTAATTTAGGCCTACACACATTCAAATAGTTTGTTTTTCTGCTGAAACTACCTCCACCCTTTGCTGCTCATAGTCCTCTACCAGCCCTGTCTTTTGAGTGCTCAGCTCCCAGCAGGGAGGGGAAATACTGTTGCTGCTTTCCTGTAGCTTCGAGAGACACAAGTGCCGAGAGGCTCTGGCCACACCACTGACTCTGTCATGTAACTCAGCACATCCAGGTCGGAGGCTGAGATCAGATAAGAAAGTGAGAAGCCTTCAGCTAAAAGGGCGAGAGCAAGGAGAGGAGAAACAGCAGGGAATTTCAACTGCTTCTTCATCTGAAATCTCTTCTTTCCTTTAGCTTGAGCTTGGTTATTTTCTTTTCCCCTTTTCAGTGTCAGTGAAGTAGTGGATGTGGGGAAGAGGCCGAAAGAACAACTTTTTTTTTTCCATTTTAATGAAATGTGTGATGAGAACTTTCCATCTCTATCCAATGCTGTTACCATTGCATGGTCCTGCCATAGGGAAAAAGTCAGAGAGGGCATTCCTGTGCTGTGAGTTTCCTTATACACCAAATACTGTCAGAACAAAATACACTCTTGGTGTACCTCCTGAGCACTAAATTTAAATCGCCAACAATTCATGCAAACTCTGACTCAACTCAGAGATTTCAAAGCGAGATATTTTAGGACTCTTCACAATGACCATACCTGTAAGCAAGGTACAAAATCCCAGTGCATTGTTCTAGGAATTAAACCATTTTCATCAGAAACCTTGATGGGGGTATGGGGTTGGGACATAAGGTGGCTAGTTTTAAGATGTAGCTTTTAAAATATGTAAAAGAATGGTTCTTTACCACAGGACAACTAAACTGACTTAAGAAGCCAAAAGGCGCTTCCCCCCCCCCCCCCTTTTTTTTTTTCTTGTATCCTATATTCCAGTGAAAATGTTGCAATTAGGCAATTTTAAAAGTGAGCTGCGTTGATTCCCTATTTAAGGAATAAGACTGCTTTCATATAGTCATATCTCATGTGGAAAAGCAGAAATGTTGTCACTCAGGACTCTTAAAACTGGATGGGGTAGCACTAAACCAGAAACCAGAGAATAATTCAGCTTTGGAAGGCACTGTGCTGCAAGACAGTAATTGCCTCTCTGATTTCTATTATATCTGTGTTTTTTTACAGTGTCTTATTTATTTTTGTACCCTGACTCCTCTGGAGACAAACAGAAAGGGTTCATCTTAACAACAGATCTCTGAGAGTCTGAGACATTCAGCAACACTCACATGTCTTTTCCTCTCTGACTCCTGGGAAGTTAAACTGTGGATGCACTGAACTAATTTGTAATTGAATTGTGTCTTGATGATGAATGTGCACTTGTGCACTGGCCTCTTATCACAGAACATGGGTTATAGGCTGGAGATCACAGCTGTCTTCTCATGTGGGATCTGTGGCTTGCAGTGCACCAGCAGATTGGAGTATTTCAACTTCTTTGACTGGTTTCACCTGTGAATAGTATTTTTCTCATTGAAAAGGCAGCCTGTATGAACCCCCACACACACCTTCTCAAGTTTGGGCACCACCTGGTGCAGAAATGCAAGGAGAAGGAGAAAAGACTGAATGGACAGGAAAAGCTTACAAGCACACAGAGTTTTGCACAGAAAAAACATGTTTATTCAAGCACAACAGCTTCTCCTTCTTTATTAGTGTGTGAATTTCCACCGCCATATTTCTAATGAGATTGTGGTTTCTGCTTTTCTGCTTGCATGGGGGAGCAGGTCCTCAGAGTGGGCAGAGATATCCAGCAAGACCCAGCTTTGAACTTACTGTTTTGTTGAAATGTGCTCCCATCAGATATACCAGGATTGGGAATGTGGCATAGAGGAACAGTGTTATCTGCAAGAACTTCCCCATTTGGGACCATTTTTCTGGCAAGGGGAAACTGTCAAGAGAGAAAATCAGCCACCATACTGCCATATCAATCATCTTAGGCTTAGTTTTTAAGTGCTAAAAATATAAGCAGAAGACACAAACTATGTTCTTCCACAAGCTGAGGAGAGGAAACAGAGAAGATATGTCCAAATTCCTGCAGGACGAATCACAACAAACTAAACAGTGCAATCTATCCTAGTGGTGCACATGATGATCACACAGAAGGAATGGTTCTCAGCGAGAAATGAGTGAAGGCAGAGATGGTGCACAGCTCTCTAAAGGATGGGGGCCCAATTGCCCTTGATCTGAAGCAGGAGAGGAGTGATGTAGAGGGTCTTGTGGTGATCTCAACAAGAATGGGCTGACATCAGATTGGATACAGTATAACCAAGGTCAAAGACATCACAGTGCAGGGAATAGAAAATCTTCAAGTTTTATCTCTGTCACAGTGCCATCATATACCGAATTTATAATAACTTGAGATAATTTCATTTAATCTGTTTATAACAGCCATAAATAGCTAGGAAGTATTTTCAATATTATACTGTGATTCATAATCATAAATAATAATTCAGAAATACTAAAATCGATATTTCACAATGATCACCAATGAGTTAACCTTTTCATAGGATGAGAGAAAGAAGGATGAGCTGTTACATGGAAAACTGCACATTTTTGGGTGAGAACACTTCCTGGTCTCTTCTGCTTCATCTCTAAAAGGTGTTAGGAAAAAAGTGAAAGGTGAAATTATTGAGGGGAAAGAGAATTTCTGCATTCAGAGAGAGACTGTAGTGCTTAGGCTCAGTTTGCTTAATAGCCAGAGGGAAGAGAGGGAGGCTTATATGGATTTCCAAATTATGCTGATCAGAGAGAAAGGAAATTGCATGTTGCCATCACTACTGAAGGAGCCAGGTGACTCTCAAACAGATTGAAGTCACCAAACCCATTTTCTACAACTTTTATCCGTAGTGGTGGTGCTTTGTGAGCAAATGCATTTGTAAATGATAACATGATAACTGCACTTTTTTTTTTTCTTTTTTTTTTTTTCATCCTAAAGGTTGTGAGGATAAGCATACTGAAATTCAAAGCCCTGAGCTGAGACCCGAGTTCCTCTGGGCTATATCTGTGTTTCATCCAAGAGACTAGTACCTGTGTGGCCACACTGACAGCTGGATTAAGACACTAATACAGCTGAAAGTAAAAACTAACTGATTTTGGCTGAAAGTTACTATTCTTTTAGCAGCTGTGTCCACAGAAGTTATGAAGCCCAAAAGCTGACGGAAATATTAAATTCCTAATTATAACTTTTCTTAGGAGTTTGCATATGGATATCTGATAACTTCACTGAAAATCATTTGGGCCCCAAGAAAGGTATTTAAATGGAAGGGGGAAAGAACTGTGCTTAGAAACATACACTGCTCAGGCTCTCTAAGGATGTTCCTTGTTTCTTTTTCCTCTCCAATTGCACAATATCAAACACTCCCTAATCCCACCATGCATACAGTGTGCAATAATATACATCTATAACAAGCAGCACTTACAGTGCTTGACATCTTCAAAGGTCTCTACAAACCTGAGTTAATTAATCTGTTTCAACACCCCTGTGGGTTAAGCATAATTATTCTGAAGAAGCTGAAACAGAGATGTTAAATGAGTTACTGTGGGCCACAGAAAGTGAGGGGCAGAGGAGGGCTGGGAGTGCTGCTGCTGGCACACTCTGACCCCATGCCTCTCCTCTTCATGCCCTTACATGCCACAGACTCTCAAATATATGTAAAACTAACAAAAAAAAAAGTCAAATGCATAACATTGTTAAGGTTTTTATATGGCATTTATTTATAACAACCTGCCATAATGATGGTTTTGTCTTCTGGGAGCAACGTGACCCTAAAGTCACAAACAAGACCTTAAAGCTACTATGAAGCACCCCACTGCTCAATACCATCATTAATATTGCACATGGGAACCAGGACATTAAGCCTCAGAGTTCAAATCAAACCTGAAACCCAGCATCCTGGTGTGGATTTGGTGTGTGGGTTTAGAGTACTAGATAAGGCTGAAGCCTGTTTTCAAAGCTTGCCAAGGGGAAGTTTTGCAGTGCCTCTCTCTCTGGAAACATCTCCATGCCTCTACAGATATTTATCTGTTGTGTTTGATGAAAAGTTGAGGTTTACTGCTTTTTACCCCAAACTTTTTTGACTCATGTAAATATACAAATTCAAGATCATAATCTCTAGCACATGCATTTTTGTTTTGGTGAATTGATTATTTTAGAAGAACAAGATATAAGATTTATTATCCATATGCTTTGAACAGAATGCTTGGCATTTTCAATATGAATGGTTTCATCTAAACTTTCTCTTCACATTTATGTTGAAGAACTGCTTTGCACTGACACTTGTCACAACCACGGATGAATTTAGAAGAGCACCTCTGAACTGCCTGAAGCAGCCCTCCCTTTGTAGAAGGCAGATCTGCCCTGGTGACCTCAGCAATGCAGATGAGATCAACATGCCACAGCTCCAGCATGTTTTCAAGCCCTGCTTATACCTCATCCAGTACTCTGATTTTCAAGGGTGCTTCATGCCTTGCCATCAGTAAGTCAAGGGTGCTCAGCTCCTGCAGAAAATAAGCACAGAAGCATACGACAAAAGCGTAATTAGTGAATGAGTCATTAATTCTCATTATTCTGCAGCAGAATCAGAGCCATTTCATCAGGGGGTAGCAGGTAGCTCTAACTGACTGTTAGCAATGTAAAACACATCCATCACAGTCACTTCACTCCCTCGGGGGAGCATCAAGGAAAGAAAGACAAGGATGCTGGAGCAGATAAGCACTGTAAAGACCTCATTCTGCAAAACACTGAAACATGGGCATTTCAGTCATGCTGACTTCAGCAGGCAGGGAAAAAACCCATGGCCTTAGATACTCAGCATCAGCAAAATGCCAATTTATTAAGATAACCAGGCCTAAGGGGAAAAAAACCCCAATTTTTTTTTTAACTTATTACATGTATAATCCTCTGCTGCCTTTTGGTTGTGACTATGGTCACACACCAGGCTTGTAGTATTGTAATCCTGTGGGTTTTAATGGACCTCGTTCTCATTCACCATGGGTGAGGTCAGGGTTAGCCCATGGAGAGAACTCTGTGCCAACACCAGAGCTTTTACATGTGGTTTCATAATCAGCTCTTTATTAATTCCTGCTTCAAGGTGCCTAGTTTAAAATAAAATGATTTTTCATTTTCTAGCCCAGCACACTGAATATCAGAAGGATAATAGGTGGTTTTCTGCTTCATGCCTGGTACTAAGAGCTGATCCAGCCCACATGCTGGCTCTGGGCATCTTCAAAGGCTTAAAAAATTTTTAGAAAATACTGTATCAAAATCACTCCTGTTGGTTAGGATACACATCGACTGAGGGAAATCAAATTAATCCCTGGTGTTACTTTGTCCCTGTCAGTGGATTAATTCCCGGAATTACTTTAATCTATTACCTTTGCTTTCATTTTCTATTAAATGTTTATAAAAAAAAGATCAATGGGAAAAAAATGATGCACTGATAAAGCAGACACAGAAGCAGAACTAAGAATAACTTGGTGAACCACTCTCACTGGACAGTATAAATATTCCTTTCAGGTTAAAAATATTTCTTTGAGGATACAGAGCCCTTAAACACCAGAATAGATTTTGGACAATGACACTTCCTCACAACCAAGGGAGTAACATGTTTTTGCCAGTAAAGGATATGCTCTGCTTTGCAGAGGAAACTCCTGTTGGCTAATTTCACCATGGAAACTCCAGGTCTGACTATAAAAAGACCATCTTATCTCCTGACAAATATCCTTATGCTGGGAATAGCAAAAAACTAAGAGTGGATGGTGTGACCCACAAGTACAGGGGCTATTACTGGTGTGGAGCAGCCCTGGGGCAGCCTGGCACAGGCTGGTCTGCATGAAAACCAGAGCTGAACACACAGACATCTCCATGTCAGTAATAAGGCCCAGGCTAAAACCAGCCTTAGCATCT
Source organism: Oxyruncus cristatus (assembly GCA_013399855.1). Taxonomy (NCBI): domain Eukaryota; kingdom Metazoa; phylum Chordata; class Aves; order Passeriformes; family Cotingidae; genus Oxyruncus; species Oxyruncus cristatus. The sequence continues at coordinate 402,702 of VXAY01002045.1, read as the reverse complement.
GTCTGCCCAAATCTCCTGTCCCAAAGGTGACCATTGCATTTCCCTTCTACTTCTGGGACAAACGTGAATTGGCCAGATGTGAGAACAAGGCCCAGAGTTTTCAGCTTCAAAAGGGCTCTGACCCAGGGACCTCACACTGATCCCTTGATCAGTGACTCTCTGAGGCTGCTTTGTGTGGTGGGGGGCAGAGACGTTGTGTGAGGGGATGAGCCGTGTGCTGGAGGTGCTCTGACTTCTTTGGATCAGTCTGCAGAGACTTTGAGGTTGCTGTTTCCTCCTGGCACAGCTCTGCTTTGATGCATCTTTAACACAGATGGTTTCAATTCCCCCAAAGGAGCAAATATAGAACTATATAACATAAATATAATAATAATATTAATAATAATATAATAATAAACAGAAATACATACATATGTAACATAAATTATCAAATACTCTGCTGATGATGGATGAAGAGGACCAACATGGTTACTAGAATACTTATAAAGAATCTTTTTACAGATGCAATGGTTTCCAGGTTTAATTATGAGTTCTATCCTGCTGTCTCTGTCAGACAGAGCACTATTGAGGCACTGTGGGTGACAAACTGACGGCTGATGGCTACACACACAACTAAAAAAGAGCATGGGTAAGGGAAGGCCAGTCCAGAAAACAGACAGACCTGTGATAAAAGAGTACCCAAAAATAATGCACTGTCTTTCCTGTGTAATCCCAACCACCACAGCGACTTACAGCAACCTAAGGCAGTTTTACACAAGTTTTATCTTTTTTCTCTATAGGCAGAGAATTTACATTAGAAATAGCCATGATTTTGCTTCCTGTTGCACTTGGTGCTGCCACAACATCTCTGGGTAACCTAAACAGTGACACTGCATGGGCTAGTTGGTCTCCATCACCCGCCAGTGAAAGAACAGGCAGCATTTAGGAAGAGGGAGACCTATAATCCACAACATCATGCACCATTAAGCAGAAAGATGCATTACAGCTCTTGCTCTTGTATGTCAGAAAATCCAGAAGAAAGGATGTATTTTCTTCCTCTAAATTAAAAAAAAAAACAAACAACCCAAAACCAAACAAAACAAATGATTTGCAAGTGTTCAGGAGTGTTGGAAATTACTTTGGAAAGTGCTTTAGGCTAATTTTGTACACCACAACAGAGCTGTAGCGGGTAGAAAACCACTTTCATCTTACTTGTTTCTCTCCATCTTTAAATGCTGGGTTTACTAGGATAAGTTTCTCTTTCAAATCTGCTCAGCATGACATATCCTTTCTTGGTTATGAAGTGTCTGGCCGCACAAGTACAGACACAGACATGCCCAATGAGCTTATGATCCTTCTGTCCCGTATTAACACTGAGCCAAATTTAGCTTCAGTTTTCCTCCAAGCTTTTCCCTATCAGTAGTGCAAAAATCAACAGGGCTGATTTTCCCTACACCTGGGACTGCATGTTTCTGTGCACCTGTAGCAGGATGAGCTAATTCATGCCAAAATCAGGAAGGATATGCTGCAATTCGCTATATCCAGCACAAAGCCTGCTCTGTGGATGGCAGGATACACTGGGCACAGCACCTGAGCTCAACCTGGCTGCAGCACACACAGGTTGGTATCGTCTTTGAAAGGTGTTCGTGGAGCAACAACTCAGGGGAAACCCCACTTCACGCAGCTTTGAGTCTCCAGTCTCTGTACCCCCGTATCGTGACCATCCTCAATGTCTCCGGTGAGTCTTCCATACCAAAGGAGTACAAGCAGGGGCTTGCCAGAGGGACTTGTATACCTTTGAGGTCTCAGCCATTGAACTGCTTTGTGACCAGAATTGGCCAGCTGGTTTAGGAACCCCAGCCTTTCCCCTCCTCCCGATCCTCATCCCTGCTTAGAGAATTTCTGGGAATTTCTGTTGACTTCTGCCTGCAGCAGAGCGTGCGTGCCCCGCGTTGCCTCTGTGCACGCTGCAGGGATGAGCGCCTCCAGAGGGAGCATTCGCCCCATCTTAAACACCATCTAAGCAGGGCAGGAATTTCCTTTCGCAATTTTAGCTGGTTAGAAACCCGAAATGCATCCCACCCCAGCTTGTAAGTGCCAGTGCTTCGGTTGGCTTTTGCATGTCAGAGCATGTAGAATTGAGGGTGAGAAATAGCTCTTTCCATATTGCCAGAAGGTAAACTAGTTCAGGAGGGACTGTAGATACCTGGGTGCATTAACAGGCAAGTGACAAGAGCCCAGTCCCTGCTCACCAATGACAAATTTCTCACTGTATAACACATGAGTGGAGTTTTGAGCAGTAACCAAGTCCTGAGGTGGAGTATGAAACACTTGATATTTAGTTTTAGTGTTGTGTAGCTGCTGAAGCACATACAGACTTGTGGAGATTTGCAGGTCCAAGAGGCAGAGGAGTCCTTCCACAGGGGATATGGAGCCAGTCCACATAATTTCTCAGCCTTTTGGGGTGCCCTGCAGCTGGGTTGCAGACAGCCAGAACCCTAGGAGGGGCAGAGCAGTTCTGCCATGTGTGAAAGTAGTTCGTCTTCAACTGATACTTGTCTGTATGTGGTGCTCATTTAGTCCCTCATATCGGTGACACATTGTTAAATTTATAATGATGTCTTACCACACTGTAAAACATGAACTCCAGCTTCTCACTTTAGATTGAATTGTGTTCCAGGCATTTTTCACTTTGTGGAAAAAACATCAGGAAAATATGGTCTGTTACTTGTTATTTTACTGTTTGGTCTCCAATAAAAATCTTGTTGATATTGTTTCTTTGGTTTTGTATGTTTATTTATGGGGAAAAAAGGAAGACTGAGCCTGAGGTCTTCTGCAGTGTAATTTAATAAGTAGAAGAAAGTAGGTAAGCTGGGATTCTGCAATTGTCTTGTCAGAAAATTAACTAGTGTAATGGCAGGTGCATTCACTTCTGAAAGAGAAGAAAGTTCGATGTCATGCAGAAAATAATCCCTTGCTTTTCAAAAATTGGGATCGTAGGTCCAGAAGAACAAAAAACCAAGCCTTTATTAATTTTTCCAAATTCATGAGAAAATCGTGCTATGCTCTTAAATGTATCAGGAAAAATACAAGACTTTTGGACTGTTTTGTTACAACAAAAAGAGAAGACACTTAAAGACACCTGAAGACCTACAAATTTGGTGATACGTAACTAGTTCTACACCACTGAACTCCTTGATTAAACAAGACAGACAGAAAATCCAAAGAAAGCCTTTTTATGTGTAGCTCCTGTGTATCTTTGTTCAACATTCACTCTTCAGAGGTGTCTACAAAGTGTGAGACCATGTTAACTGCCAAACAGGTGTACAACAAATGTGTGAAACCTTCTGAAAGGGCATAACCTAAAACTGAGTATTGTGAGACCTTATAGTCTTCCCTTACTTTGTCCCTCCCCTGTTGTCCATCACCTCTTTGGCTCAGGCAAGAAGTTACCCCATGGTACACGTGGTGGTTTCTCTGGCTGCTGTAGAAAAGGCTTGCTGAGATGCTGGTCTGGGTATGTCAGATCTCTGGGTGCATTTGTTTGCAAAGTAGTTAAAAGCAACAAGAAAAGCAGCCAGATTTTGAGGGATCCTTCTTGCATCCAGCAAGGATTTTCAGGCTGAATCCTGCATCCCCCATGCAGGGTCCACAAGAGAGAAATCCACTGAAAATCCAAACACAAGAGTTTGCTGATGATTTTATTCTGGGGCAAGAAGTTGACTTCCTGCAAACCGAGGGTGATGGTAGCTGCTAAAGACCTGATTTTGGACAGAAGAGTTTAGGGGCATGTGCTGGGTAGGGGGACAGGAGAGGCAGAGGAGCTGGGCAGGGAGTGCTCAGGAGGAGCACGATCCCTTGTAGGAAGAAAGGGGCAGGAAGGAGGGTGAGGGGTGGTATGAAATGAAGTGCAAGCCCAGGTCCTCTGGGTGAGGAGCAGGAGAAGGAAATGATCAAAACCAAAGATGTCTCAGGCTACAGAGGAAGGAGGAAGAATTGAAGGCTGGGGTCTGCACGATGAGCTGTAGCTCCCACAAGGGCAAAGGATGGGTGGGACATCATGGGGCATCCGTGTCAATCACAGCTTCTACTGAAAAGGAGTGGGGCAGTGGGGGGGATCTCTCTTTTTTTAGAGGGATGCTGTGAGCCCCAGCTCTGCCCCTCTAAAAGGCAGAACCACAAGGTGCTTTGCTGGGCCCATAAATCCTCCCTTTGGCAGACCACATCCTTGCTAAGAGACTTTTGTGTGAGAGATGAGCACCTGCACAGAGCAGCACCACATTTCTTGTAAGAGCTCTGTGAAACTCTTCCGGAGAAATGCATTAAAACATCCCTGGGGTGCTGTCACAGGAGTAATAGCACCCTCTCCCATCCTTTTCCCATCATCTGCCTATCTACAAACCTTCCTTGATATCATAAATAGAGATAGGTCTTCTTTATAGTTTCTGATCATGTTTTATAACTTAATCAGGATTAATATCCTTCTCCTAATTGACTCCTGTTATGACAGGCTTGTTCAAAAATACCAATTCCAGAAATGTCCTACAGAAATTCCTATAAAAATTCTGTGGCTTCTTTAGTTTTTAAAGAAATCCTGAAGTTCCTGCGGAGTAGGTGCTTCCAGAGAATTACGGAAAAGTAATCAGGATCTTAAAATTGAAAGTCAAAATGCTCACAGATGTTCATGGAAGCCTCAGCTCTGCCTCCACTAATGGTGCCATTTCTCTGAAGCCGAGTGGAAGAAGGCAGGATAGTCCTTCTATCAGGTCTAGGCCAGGAAAGATACAACTTAGGAAATTTAGTCAATTAACTTATGTTTTCATAGAAACTGGTTCCGGTCATGTTGACATTGTTTTTTAATCCCATTCTAATGCAATAGAAAATACTGATTTCCTTGCAGATTTGACCGCATGTCCACTACACAGACAACATGTGAGTAAATTACAACCTACTTTCCCATCAACTCTGCTTCTACTTAGATTGCTTCTTTCTCGCCCATGCTGCACACCATAATTTTCAAAACAAAGTGAATAAACTAGCATAAGCATTTAAGTGCGTTTCCACTGATTCCCATACTTAAATTAAACATGCAAATGAAAACATTAAAAGGAATGACTTATTCATGTTCTTGGGCAAAGCATACATATTAAATTAATGTACGTGTATCAAAGAAGGCATTAAGTGCTGACTCTTGGAAAGCCTGTGTAAGAAACTGTACTACAGACTGTTCATTTAATATTTTTTATGGCTTAATATGAAACTTAGAAAGACTGTATTGATTCTATCTTAAATATTTGTCAATATATTCTCATTTAGAGCAACCTTCTCCTTTCCAAATATATATTCAATGAAGCACATGCAATTTTAGGCAGACATTTAAAGTACAAGTTTCATCCCTTTAACATTTTAAGAGTATGTGTCACATTAACAACTGTACAAGGGAACAACTCCTTTGATGTAGCATGTAAGATGGCAAGTTATCAGTAATACAAAGCAGTTCCATAGGATTGCTGTGCAAAGCTCCAGCAAAACAGAAAAATATATTTTTAAGAATGGCAGAGATTGGTTTTAATTTGCACCTTTCTTTTGAATCTTGTTTTTATTTGTTGTTCTGTTTAAAATTACACATACACACATTTTTAGATCTCTTTATGACACAAGAGTAGATTGGGGGGAAAAACCATCCAGTGATATCTTTTGTAAAGTGACTTCTGTTGGCCAAAGAGCTGAAGGCTTAAGTAACCTGCAGTTTAAGTCTCAGAGCTCCTAGCAAGTAAAGGTGAAAGCTTGTCAAGCTTATAAAACCAACAAATAGCTCAAGGACAGAGCTGGAAAGGATGGTTTTGGCACATTCAATTACTGGAAAGCTTTCACAGGAGGAAAATTGTCTTCAGTGGCTGAACTGCCTTTGTACATGGAGTATCAAAGTGCCAGGATTACGTCTGGAACAGACTCAAGTTATCTCACCCAGGTTAATAGGTAGGAAACGTGAAATGGAATAAGTGAGGAAGAAGGAAAAAACCAACATAGTCAAGATAGAAATCTGCAAAGCAAGGAGAAAACACAAAGTTATATTCACAAGTTGGGTGGCCAGGTAAGCAAAAGGCAGTGGAACAACTCCACTTGCAAGAAAATTGAGAGAGGTCGGGGTGGAAGAAGTGATTTCTTGGACACAGAGTAATGAGCCCATGCAGTGAGACGCAGGAGGCAAATATTCTGGTACAGGACCTGCAACCAGGCATTTGCAACACGGTGGGATGTTCCTTCTGGCTGGTGTACAGGGTTGTGAGGAAGGCAAAACTCAGGACAGATGGGAAGGGAGGCAGTGGTGACAGGAAAACAGTACACTGGTGATGTGGTAGTGTGTAGAGAAGGAAAAGCATGATACAATAAAATTAATCAAGGTCCATTACCTTCTTGAAAAGCACTGTAAAACTACATTATTACAGCAGTAGCACAGATCCACTAAAGACCCTCTAGATAAAATTTGATCGTGGCTGTGGGACAGTGGAATAGTATTAGTCAACTGAACCTGCGGGAAACCTGCTTCTAGAGATAGATCAGAGCAGAATTATATCAATAAAAATAAAAAAATGGAGGCTACAAGTGATGATGGAGCTCTGATGTTCTTACATCTGGACTGCTGACAGACTGTTTTTAAGATTAAGCCTTCAGCAGGTAGTGCTAATTCAGACATAACAGGGATGTTATAGAAGAGGAGGCTGTAGAAAATAGCCCTGATCAAACAGATGATAGAGCTTTCTGATTAAACTGAATGAAAAAAAATAAAAAAACCTCCTGCTTTTCTGGGTTCTCATGTTTGGCTTTTTTTAATCTCAGGGGAGTGAATTCAACTGAACTAAACTGATGAACTTGAAGAATTGGCTGCAAAGGAGATTCCTGAAGTCAAAGATACATAATTGAGTCTGCATTTCGGGAAGAGAAAACTCACAGAGAAGAACTCCAGACCCAACTGGTGACAATCCAACTTGAAAAGGATACGAGCAGTAGGCAAAGAGTCTGCAAGAAATGGAAAAAAATGGGCTGACTAACATGGAAAATTGCATCTTGGAGGTCAGAAAGTCCGGGGAGAAAGTGAGATCTGTCAAAAGCTGGGCTGTGTTACACCTTGCAAAGGAAATTAAAAACACGTTGTAAAATGTTCTTTAGTCATATAAACAAAGAGAGAGCAAAAAGAGGAATTTGAGACAGCTATGCAGTAAAGATTCGGGGTGGGGGATAAAGATAACCTAAGCATTGGCTAAAATAAAAATATAAAACTTTCATTCGGTTTTTAGTAAGCACAGTGGGGCATGTGGGGCAAAGATGGTGGGACTCATGGGAACAAGAAAGCATCTGGAGTGGAAAAATGTCTAAGGGCTTAATATTTTTGGCCAAAGATAGCAGTCCCATCTCAGTCCAAAACCCTGAAAGAACCTACACAGGAACCTGCCAAAACTAGTAAATTTATATGTTATCTCAGGAATGGATGCTGGGAGGAGAGCAAAAGTATCTTCTGTATTATAGAAAGCATGAAAATTTTGATCTAGCTGAACACCAACTGTTAGTTTGATTTCAATAGTCAGCAGAGGTAGACAAAAGAAAGTATAGTTTAGCACAGCTTAATCCCAGGTAAGTTACTAACCTCTCTTTCTCTGATAAGTTTAATTGATTCTTAGTAGGGAAAATCCCCAACTTTTTTCTCATCTTATTTTAAGTAAAGTATTTCATACAATGTCACTTTAGAAACAACTACATGAGGAACATATCCAGGGCACATGAAGAACTGGCTAATATGGAAATAGTAGCTAAATAAACTATTGGGGTAGAAGACAACTATTTAGGGAGCTACTAAAAAACTGGGCTTGGAATCAACAGTCTATTAAAAAATGCGACAAAAAAGCATGCCAACACTGACATTTGTCACTGAAAAAGACAGAATGAGAATACAGTTCAGAAAAATCTGAAGGGCTTTCAGGATTACAGCAATAAGCAAATGATGGACTTTTAAGGGCAGAGCCATGTACTAAACATTTTTTTGTGGTTTTTCTATGAGCTTGGAATTCATCTGTTGGTGGGCAAGAGAACTCAGTGGATTAGCTGACCGCTGGTGCCTTTAAGCCAGCCTTTCTTCACTATGGTGAAGAAAAATGCAAACTTGGTGTTTTACACCTCAGGTTTCCTTTATAATCAGTGAAAAGAAATAAGAAACCACAACTTCCTATTTTAAGATGAGATGAATGACCTCTATGTGGAACTTACCTTAAACTTAGACAACAAAGTTTGAATGTCTGAAATTCGATTAGATGAACCTTCCTGAGAAATATTTGTCATGAAAGCCCCATGTTATGCAGTATTTCAGCCTGTATGGTGCTGTTAACTTTTTCTTGAAGCAGGTCATGGGAGGCAAGTAAGCCAGACACCTAAAAGTTTCAAGTATTTTTGAAAGGACCGAGTGTCTCAACCCTGTCTTTGAAACACTTTGCTGTCTGCCTTTTGAAACCAGCGGGGGTGGTGAGCTCAGCCCCAGCAAAGTGCTGCTGTGGGCGGAGGCCTTCCTACAGTAATGCTGGGTAAGTGTGATTGCACTGATTCATGCCACAAATAGCTGCTGAACGCTCTGCAAACACTTGGAGTTACATCACCCATGTGTGGGGTCGTATTTTTTTGCAGTTGGTGACCCCTATTGATGGTTGCATTGCAAAGATGAAGGAGCTGGACTCAGCTGGAAGTCCAAGGAGATGGGCTGGACACACAGCACAGATGGGCTCAGTTTATTTTGTATCCTCTTTGTCTTAGTCTATTGATTTTCCTAAGAAAACCAAGGGAAAGAGGATGTACAATGGGGCTGCTCCCAGCTTTCCTCATCACCATGCAATAGGGACCACTGGGTGCTGAAAGGTCAGTTTGGCTTGAAGGAAAAACTGGAGTACATCACCCTCCTCTGCCATCAGCAAAGATTCTGGAGCTACCCAGAGGAAAGGTCTGGGCACTACGACAGAAAAAAAAAAAAAATTAGTTTCCAGGAGTAGGTTTATGCATGAGGAGTAAACCCCCAGGACCTTCCAATGAAAAGCAATTGGACCTTTCGAATGGAAAGCAATGATTTGTGGACTGCAGGTCAGCCACAGGCCACAGCTACTGGACTGAGAAGATGGGAAAACTGTTTGACATATGCCACACAGACTTGGGAATAAAGTCATCCTGTATCAAATTCCCCTGGCACGGTGAAAATCCCTTGTAAAGATTGCTTTGAAAAGAGTTTGGATTTCCACTGCTGTGATACGGTTTCTTTCCGAGCACCTGCCCGCATGATTAGGTGCTAAATTCTTCCTTGAGATCTCTCATCAGGCCAAGTAAGACCAACAGGGGCAATTAAATGCTGGAGGAAAAGATAAGGATCACTAATCAACTTGCAAATCGTCTAATCAAACCATGCTGTTCACATCCCACTGTTCCAGTGGATTTATAACTATAATTATCTTATTTTAATTTTTTCCCAATCAATTTTACATGAGTATTTATTTTTGTGCACCAAACACATTGTCCTCCATAGACTCAAGGAGTTTTTTATAGTCATGCTTCTTAAACAGCCACCTTGCATGGCAACTCTTAACCTTGATGCCTATATAGACAGAGACAAAAAACATTTCTAGAGTACTGCTCTCTGCTAAACTGCAGCATTTTATGATGTGTGTATAAATATGACCTCTGAAAAATCTCTTTTGATCTGATGATGTTGAAAAAAGCCACAGACCCTTTCCTTTTTTGTGTTCTGCAGGGCAGAGCCCCTTTGTGTCTCAGGAGATACCATTTCAGGTGGATCCTGGTGGGTGAGATAGCAAAAAATGGAGCCCCTTCCCTGTCCCCTTCCACTCCCTGACTGTGAGACCATACTGGAAATGCAGCAGAAGTTAATCAGATGTAGGTTTGGGCATATATATTTGCTAACTGGCTTTAATAGCATCATAGTTTAATGACTTTTTACAGGATCTTGCAGATTACATGAGCTGTTGAATCCTGGCATGAGTTTTTTTTAGGTAAGCCCTGAAATTCTTGGCAAGAAATTCAGAAGCTTCACAGTCAAAAAGGGAATGGAAGCCACTGAGTTCATGACTTTTCCTTGTAGGAAAATGTAGTCCTCTCCATAATACTGAGCCAATGTACTAAGGACAAAAATAGGATAAAACTATTATTTCTATACTTTCAACTTGTCCAAAATAATAGTAATGACAGGACAGTTATCAGGATTGCATAGTGTGTAAAGCCAAGGAAAATGTAGGTTGCTGTAAGCATAAAGCTTTGGAGCAAAGAAAGGGAACTATTTTCTACAGCTATAAATGAGTTTTCACCTTTATGCTGCACTATTCAACCTGCTCTGACAAATGCTCCCATGAAAACCCTTGTATTTACCTAACAGCTTCAATCCCCAGATAAAGCTTTCTCCATTGCAATAAGAAACAAAGCAGGGGTCATCACAGCAGATATATGACACTCGGGAAATTAGAGGGCTTTAATAAAATGAAAATAAATCTCACCTTTTAAATCAAGAAATTTTTTGTGACCATTTATGTTTTCCATATGTCATGATAGTGTATGTGAGCCAAGAACATCTTTACATCCCCAGTCTGAAATCTTAAAAGGTAGCTGTAACACATCAAGCACAGCTCTGTGTTGCTACTGGAATAAAAGCTTCACCAAGCTGCCAAAAACAAAAATAAAATGAGCCCCCACTCTAAAATGTATTCCTGTAGCTCAGATGGCAGTGAGAGATGACAAATAGCTGGCAAATGCAGCAATTCATTCAATCAATAGATTAACTACGCAAATTGCAGAGGAAGAAGCCTGGAGAATGCCATTATTTTAAAAATAAAGCACAGTCACCAAGGCAGCTCCTGCAGTCAATCATACAACACGTTTAAGGCAATTCTGCTCCTCCTGGGTTCAGGGAAAGTTGACTAGAAAGAAAAAAATCTGTGGAAGACATACAAAAGAGCAGCCTCTGCAACCCAGGCTTTAGGGCTTGATTGGGGGTTAATCCGGATCAGTGCTTATGGAACAGAGTTTTATGGCTGGGCTCCTCTGTTGCAGCTTTGCAAGCAGTAAATTCCCTGCTCTGTGGGATCTACCATGTCTGGATTCAGCTGTTAGAGGAGGCTGAAAATAAATGGGAGATGGGAGATGGGGACCCCTCGGGACCCTTAGGACTGGCTGCCAGGGTGCAGGGCACACTTGTACTGGTGTCCACTGGCAGCTAAATCACACCGGGCTCCCAGATTGATAATGGGATTATTAAATCTGCTCACACAGTAACTGTTCAAAATTCTGGCCAGATGTGAGAGAAATACCCTTTGTTTCTCTCTCTCTGAGCTCTGCTTAGAAAAGAGTCCTCCAAACCTACATAGTTCGGCAGAGGTTTTTTTTCTCAGGAGAATAACCATGGTCCCCCCTTGATGTTTGCCTCAAGAAAACTATTTGTAAACTGAAAAGCACCACAAATCCTAACACTACCAAACTCACACAGCAAATCAATAAAATTACAAGAAGTGGAAATCCCAGATCGACAAAAACACTGGGAAGCCAAATATGTTAAAGAACTGGCTGTTTATAGTTTATGAGTGTTAAAGCAGCAGATACATGCCCACAGTATTTAAAATGTGTGACGAATTATCTACTGCCAGTCTCTGTAGTGCAATCCAGATAAATCAATGATGTGTTTAATGGGACATTGGCATGAAAGCAATATTGGGATTCAAACAAAGAAAAAAACTCAAGATGACAGTAGAGGATCACGTTTCCATTTATACTTCATTCATCAATGATTGGGATACCTACCTACACCCACTAGGCCCCTAAGCTATTTATATACCAGAAAGCTGAAACAAGTGACCCCTTAAAGACACATATTTTGAAACCCTTATTCCTACAGAAAGGTCTTTGTTAAGGAAAGCCATAAGATTTTCCGAACTGGGATGTAAAGCCATACATACACCTCAAGAGAATTTTAAAATGTTTGTCAAGTGCAAGCAACAATTTATCTAAGGACAATGAGATAAACAGGGTATTCTGAAGACAGTGGCATTGCATCAGTTGAGAATTCAACCCAATTTTATTATTTGGAAACATGGCAAGTGATTTATTACTGTAGCCATTTGCTTAGGGGCTCAATTAATAAATATTTATGCAGCTGTTTCTGCTATATGTGGTTTATCAGTAGAACTTCAGTGGGTATGAGTGATGTAATTTAAAACCAATATATATTTAATGGTCTGTTCAAGGATAAATTAACCTCTATAATGCAATGTATATTATTAATGTAATCCTGTGATTTTTTACTGGGAGGCATCCAGCAACATACATTTATTGGAAATGCAAGAATTTGTTTATTTGATAGTTTAACTGCCTCAGATTAAAATTCAGGATTATTATACAAAAGCTCTGAAGTGCACATTAGTACTTTGTGATCTCTTAGTTACACAATTTGAGATGGAAAATGTATATTTCTAAAAACAATATGCCATAAGCATCTTTATTTACATTACTTGGAAGTAATGCAGTGTCATTTTGTATTGAAGAGTGTGCTGAAAGACCTCAACCTGCATCTCTCTTGCAGGTGCAGCTTCCATCTCCAGGAGAGGTTCACTTTTGTGAACCTCATGTTATAACCCCCAGAATGTCCTGGGATCTCTCTGAGGAAGTGACTCTCTAGCAGAAAGAAGGACATTGCCTTTGCCATTTCCATCAGCTAAGGTGCTGGAAAGGACTTTGGCAAGAGCTGGAGAGGAACTGGACCCTATTTCAAGCAGTATGGTTTGCCTGCCAACCAACCAAAGGAAGCAGTGGAGGGAAGAACTGAAGCTCTCCTCCCGATGCAAATCTTGAACATCTTCTCCAAATGCTGCTTTTGGCCACCACCCGAATGCTGGAATCTTGCCTTAAAGAGACAGAGTGATTTTCCACCTAATTCATTGTCTCACCATAACACAGAGGTCTTTGTCTGCAGACTGGATCCACACAAGAGGACACAGCTCCTGGTGCGACAGTAAATGTAGGAGTTGTGCGTACATGGCTTAGCCACTCCAACAGTATTTCAGCAACATGTGTGCATCTGCACAGTGCTAAAATGAAGACAAGGGTTCCACCATTGCTACTAGTCCTGGGGCTGCACCTTTTTTCCAGCATGAAGAGAATGATTTATGCATCTTGCTTATAGGGGTAAAACTAGAAGTAGGTGCCCACACAGAGACACTTCCCTACTGCGTCTCATCCTCTGAATTAGTTATTTTTCATTTTTCCTTCCTTTTTTTTTTAATGCGTCCCCTCATATCTAGTAACCTTTTGCTTCAAGAGTGTCATCACCAGACCTCCCATAGCTGTTATTTATTAAAGACCCAGAGAACACTGGTTGTATTTGAAGTGCTGATGGCCACCAGCCAGACTTGCAGCTCCATGCCAGGGCTGGGCACAGCTGTACAACTTCTGCAAACCAGGGCTACATTTGAAAGCTTGAAAACTTCTTTGCTCTGTTTGTATTTGTTTTACCATATTTACTTGTTTCTAACTTGGCAACCAAGCATGTAAATGTGTAGAAGTATAAACTGTATTGGCAGGCAATCTGTGCTAGCAAGGCAACATAATGATACCAGCCTCGCTGCAATGCAGCAGCCAAACCAAACTTTTGTCACAGCACAGAAAGCTGTTTTTTCTTGCAAAATATTGAAATGTGTTTTAAAAGTGTGTATCCATACTGATGCTTTATAAACTGCAACATAAGAAGAGAAACAATCATTGTAAGGGATGGGAAAGGAGGAAAGGGTTTTCCTCCAAACAGGTTTGACAGCAGCCTCTGCAGCAAGGGAAGCTGCATCAGCAGCTACAGCTCCCTGTGCTGTAGCAAACCTCCACAGAACCTTGGTTTCATCTAGCCGGCACTGAGGGTGCTTAGAAAAGGAAGTGGGAATAGCTATGAAAATCTTTTCCACTTTTTCAGACAGGGAACTGCAACATATATTATTTTTTGAACTCTCACAGGCCCCTACGTACACACACAAAGGCATGGAATTACAGAAGTATGGGTATATTGTTTCAGTGGCTCCTATCACTGTGGGAGCAAGGCATATTTCATTATCACACTTCTCACTTCAGACATGTAATCAAATATGATCCAAATGATTGAAATTAGGAGCTTGACTTTATTAGAGATGTTCCTAATAAGCTGAAATGAGAGGACAGGAGTGCGCTTTCTGAGTAACGGTGCTACTGGCAGCACCAAGAGCCTACACTGCAGAAACCCAAGTACAAGCGAATTTGGATGGAGTTATATCATAGTCATTGAATATCCTGAATTGGAAGGGATGACCAAGGATCATTGAAGTCCAACTCCTGGTCCTGCAAAGGGCAGCCCAGATAATCACACCATGTGACTGAAAACATTGTCCAAATGATTCTCGAATTCTGGCAGGCTTCATGCTGTAACCACTTCCTTGGGGAGTTTCAGTGGCCAGCCACCCTCTGGATGAAGAACCTTTTCCTAATATCTATCCTGAATTCTCCCAACACAGCTTCATGCTGTTAATCATGTGAAATTCTAAATACACCTTACATCTGAACGCAACTGGACAGATGATTTCCTGCCTCAGCAGCCTCCTGCCATCCATGCCAGCGCATCTACCACGTTTTCCCCCACCCTGGGACACTGGTGGTTGTCACCATTGCTTCTCAGCCACCAATGGCTTTTCCATTCAGCAATACCTTGGAAAAGAAGACAAGAGATAAGAGTAAATAGGAAACTTTGCAAATGGTTGTCAGCTGATCCCAAAGGGTCCTATAATGAAAAACCTCAGAGTTAAGAAATTGCCTCCTTCAGGTGCCTCACTTTGTGTGTTTGGGGTTAAAAAGCCATTGAGAAGAGTGACTAAGAGACAAAAGAAGTGAATACCCCTGAGGAGGGCAAGGAAGGTGATTGGAAAAGAGGACACAGTTTGGCATAAACATTCCACAAACAATAGGTTCCTTCCTGATCGGTGCGTACTGACCACAGCAACCACATCTCCAATGAACCTCACACTCTTACAGTAGACTCTCACAATCTCACAATAGACAGTTGCAAAAAGAAGTAGCAAACATGAATTTTTCTATATATTTCTGCCTTAGAAAAAGACTTAGAAACATGTTCTTTGTTTTCTGGTTCTAGTGGAAATGCTCTTCATGATAGTATCCTCAGGTAGGCCCACAGAATATTTAAGCTCGTTTAAACCCATCCTCAAGGCCTGCTTCTTAATACAAGACCTTCCCAGATCATGATGTTTGAGTGGAGAGCTGTGAGAATTGCTGCTACATATTAAATATTGAGATATATAAATAGTTAATTTTGCTTCTCTTCAGTCTCCTCATGTATTATTTTACCTTCCTCAGTGATGAAGCCTTTAGAGCCAGGAGTGCATAACAGCATTTTTGTGGAAACTGTCTGGCAAACCCAGGGAACTCTGCCCCAGCACTGGGGAGTGCTCTGCAGCAGCTGGTCAGTGTCTGCATGGGACACCCAGACCACTGACATCAGCGGATGCTATGAAGACCTGGAACATATTTTCCACCTTTTTTTTTAATTTCATTTTATTTTTTTTTAGCCAGACTGTGTGTAAGTTTTAGCTGTTTTTTCTCTTTGTGGTTACACACTATCCAAGGAGTGATGGAGACATAAGGATGGGGTGTTCAGCCCCAGAGTGCAGGTCTCTGATCTGTTTGCCGGGTTGGAAGATCTCTGCTACCCAGCAGGGTGCACTTTTTCCTTCACAAGGATAATTCTGAGCTAGACTGTTTTGTTTCCCTGTATGCTACAGAGCTACACCGCCATGTATGTTCTCCTGTGTGGGTGGAGATAAATCTCTGTGCCTTTGCCAGCACTTTCTTAACTCTTTTGAAGCTAAGGGTCACATATGAATACTTTCTGTCATTGTCAGCCTGTGCTTCAAAGTTATTTCAGACTTGCTTTGTGAATGGATTATTTTAACATACTTTATTATACTATTTTGTTGAAAGAACCTTCCTGCAAGTTTAGAAATCACAAAGTAAACTAATAAATCATGTGTCATTTTTTCTCATGCATTGAATGAATGAATAAGCTTGGAAAGTGGGCAGATTTTCACTTCAGATGTTAATTCTGCACCAATTTCATGTATTTACTTTGTATATGCAGATCTTCTGTTTGTCAGGTAAAAGATTGCACTGGGGTGCAGTTGAGAAGCAAATATAGACGATTTCTCACCACCTCTGCAAAGCTTGAGATATCTCAAGGACTATCACCCCAAAAGTTCAAAGCTCATGTGCCAGGCCCTAAGCATCAGGCAACTAGCCCAAATTTCTTCAGAGAAGAAGTTGTGGATTTTGTTCTGCCTCTTGATATTTCCAGGATTTTCTTGTCCTTGAGTGTAGATAGGGGAGAATTGTGATATCCCCACATTTCTGGAACGTAGTTGCTGATACAGAGATTCTCATCCCATGTGTATTTCCCTTTTCCATTCCCAGCACATACACCAGTGCTGCTCTGCACACCCATCCAGCCCCAAGGTGTGCCCTTCTGCCTGATCAGGGAGACGACCAAACTCCAGAGAGGGGGAAAACAACACAGGCTCCTTTATTCTACCCTCTCAAGTCTGGTTTTACACAGAAAGTCAAGAAGGAAGACAGATGAAGGCAAGCTGGAATGGATGGGCTCTTTCTACTGAATTCCCATAGCTGGGAGGTTACCCAAGCTATGTCTCAGTAAGGACTGCAAGTAAGCTTGGCCTCCAGTGTCCAGGCCATCAGCACCACACAGAATGAGCCATTCCCTAATAATGTATTTTTTCACAAGAAAGTGAAAATTATTGATATGTGTATGAGCTAGGGTAAAACATTTTTAAAAAATGAAGTGTTTGTAATTTTCAACTTTTAGCCAAGCAATTATTTGATTGCAAATTGAAAAAAAAACATTTCACACAAAAGTTTTTCTTATTTTTTTTTTTTCCTCACCATTTCCATTGTTCAGCAGCAGAAAATTTATAAAAAGGGGAAAAACATTCCCTGTCACCATCCCCCGATTTATTTCTTCAAACCTTCACAGGTCTGCTTCTGCCTGCCTCTCAAGACAGAAATGCTGATCAGATGGGGTTTCCCTTGCAGACTGAGCTTCGTATGACTTCTCCCATTTTGGAGATCAGCTCTAGTCCCAGCTAAATGCTATGAGCTACAGGGAAAAAAGCAACCAGCTAACAAATGTTGGCGAGACCACAAAATACAGAGTGTGTCTGTAGGAGGCATATATTCTCATGCTGGGGAAATACTGAATTTTCACAACATTGAAGCAGATAATCTGGAGGAGGATGAATTTTTTTCCCCAGCACTCCCTAATACAAATAAACACTGCTGAGAAAACAAACTTGTTTAGGTGAGAGAGGGTTGAATTAAACAGCGGTATCCATTTGTGGTCACCTAAAGCTGCTTCTATGCAGATTGCTTATCTTTGTTTACTGCTCTAAATTGCCTAAATGGTGTGAGCAATTCTGGGGATGGGTGGATGTTGTTTATGCCATTGTTTGGGTTTGTTTGCCCTTGTCTTATGGACAGGGGTAAGATGAAAATAAGATTCCTGGTTCGACTTTCAGATCTCCATTTTTTTCCTTTCTGACAATTGTGAAGGATACTTAGAGTACATTAGAATTTTTAAATCAGCAAATTGTACCTTCCCTATCTTGTTTTTACTCTTGAACTGGCAGATAGTGCCTTATGCGCATGGCTAAAAAAAAAGAAATCGAATAAACATTGTGAAGGCACCAGTGATTTGGGCACGTGCCTTTTTACCACACATTATATTCTTGTGAGAAAGCAAGCTACCATGGAAAAAAAATCCCTGAGTAAAATCAAGCCCAAATTACCAATCCATGAGGCCACAACATCCCACACACTACCTTCAGACTTTGAGCAGACCACTAAGCAAAGGTGACTTTATCACACAGTAGTGTGCTGGATTTTCCTCTGGGCAAGGGTGGGATTCCCAAAGCACTCCATATGTTGGGGATTTGCATCCCACCTTCCTCTTTTCAAAGTGTCTTCCAAGGACAGCTCATTTGAAGAGGTGCCTTAGTTAGGCAGCAGGGATAGGGAAAGAGAATTTTAAACCTCCATAGCCAAAGTGAAATGTTTTCTGTGTGCAGACTGAACCAAGAAGGGGAGGCCGTAAGGAAATTGATTATTTAAAAGTTCTTCATACGCCAGGAAGAGAAAAGAAGGTATCAATAAATAAACAAATAAGAAAAACTTGGCAGGGAGAGAAATCCCTGATGCAACAGTAAGCTATCGCCCCAGAATTACGTGGTCCAGGATTATGCGCTGACCTGACTAAGACAACTCGTGGTGTGCAGATCTACAGATCCATCTGCAAGTGGTGACAGCGATACTTCTGTTTCCCAAGGGTGAGCTAAGGCTAAATACATTCTTCTGTGATAATTGCTGCAGTATGCACACACACGTATGCCAAGTCACATGCAGTATGCCAAGTCAGTGTCCAAGAGGGCACAACCAAAAGTCCACTGAAATGAGTGAAAAAAGTTCCACTGTCTTTTAACGAGTTTTGGGTGGCATCTTGAAGCTTATATTTTAATGAACAACCAAACAGCTTTATGTTTAAAACCAGAAAAACAACCAGTACAGGAACACAATCAGTACTTTTAATGACTTTAAAAGGCCACCAGATGGACAACTTTCAATCATAATTGAATTACTGTCCTCAAGTCGAAATTACATTGTTTAAAAACTATAAAGTTTCAAGATGAAACACATAAAAACGTTGAAAATAGCTAGCATTTGAAAATCCCTAGCTTTCCTTTTCTCACTCTCATTGCACAAAAGCTCTTAAAATTTTGTTTCAGTATTTTTCTCCTAATTATAATGCATGATCCCCTTGTCAATGTGAAATGCACCCTCTTAAGCTAAAAATTTGCTAGAACTGTACTGATAAACAGGTCTGAAACACAATTTGCTGTACTCGAACAGGTCCTCACAGAGTCTCAGGTGCATCTCAGTTCTGGCTTTCTGCACTTTTGATGTCCCCATCGTATAATTAGTAATTAAAACAAAAATGTGCAGAGATAGGTTTAGATCAGATATTAGAAAGAAATTATTTACTGTGAGGCTGGTGAGGCACTGGAACAGGTTGCCTAGAGGTGTGGCTGCCCCATCCCTGGAAGTGTTCAAGGCCAGGTTGGATGGGGCATGGAGCAACCTTGTCTAGTGAAAGGAACCCCTGCCCATGGAAGTGGGGTTGGAACTGGATGTTCCAACCATTTTGTGTTGTTCTGTAATGATTCTATGATTCTTCATTGCAGGAACAAAGCTCTCCTTTGTGTTCTTTCTGTGTATCCACAGAAATAAGTTCTTTTAAGTATATTATGCAGGTGTGAGACAAAAAAGGAACCATCATGCCTCTATCCCTTTGTCATTTTGGTCTATTTAGTAACACCACCACCACAAATACCCCAGTGCACAGGTGAGCTCAAAACAGCACTGAGCCTTGCTGAGGCACAATATGTTCACAATGCTGTGAAACATTCTAGGTCTCATAGCATGCTTTAACTTACAGGCTTAATCAAGTTTTGAATAGGGATGGTGACCTTTTCTTTCTTCAGAAAGAAAGGACAGAAAAATAGATGGTGAGAAATGGAGGGCAGAAGCCATTGGGGAAATGAGATTGTAAATCAAAGCAAAGCTATGCCTCTACTTTATTATATTTTTATTTTTATTAATAGCGCTCACAACTACTTTTTATCACCTACCCTTTAAAAAAAAGATCATGAATTGCAGGGGGGCCTATAAATTTAATTGCAATTTTTTAAAATGTTGTAGTTAGGACAGAGGATTTTTCTTTTTAAACTCTCCTTTTAAACTCCACAATAAAAGCTATCATAAAAGCTTTGTATTGTGGGTTAGGAATAGAAATTGAGAAACAATACTTTTTTCTTTATTTTAAAGGTATAATTAATATTATTTTAGGTTTAATTTTCTTTGCAGAACATTCACTTTGCCAGGATCATGTCTAGTTTACAGCAGCATTTATCAAACATTCTTTGTAACCTTGAACAAGCATGTCAGTTTTGAAGAGTACAGCACACTAGTTAAGGTGATCCTACTGGTTCTTCTGGATTCTCCTGAATGCTGCCGGGTTTCCTTCTTGACAGAGACAACTTGAAATGTGCAGACATGAGACCAAAGCTTGGGAACATTCTGAAAATAGAGGATTGCATTCTACTCATTTCTGTTTCTTCTAGATTTGGCTGTTCTTCACATCTACCTATTATAATGTGGAATCATCTATCATGTTATTTTGGAACAAGCATTGGAAACCTGCTCCCAGTGCTCTATGCATCCATGCACTATGGCCTCTTGGAAGCACGATGGAATGAAGTACGACAGGAAAAGGTGCAGGGTTTTTTTGAGATTTTCATATTTTTGAAACCAGAAGTTGTTGACTCTTTGCCATAGCCTTGTGGTGTCTTTTTATGAATTTTCTCCTACTACCACATGCCATTTTATATGTGGTTACATTTAAATTACTGGGGAAAAAATTAATCCAGTCTGAAACAACCATTAAGGATACCCATAGATATCTCCTGTTTACAAAAACAACACGTGGACAAAGGGAAAAACTGAGCTCTATTAAGCATAAAGGATCTGGTGGGCTTGTCTGTTAAGACTTGGTCTAAAAAAATTACTTCTCAGGTTGCTTTCACATGCTTTGTTGCGCTTTCGGATATTAGTGACTACTGGTTTAACATGGATTTTGAAAGTTGTATCTATTTTGAAATTTAACTTAACTTAGAGCTGTGCTAATGTGTAACTAACTTAAAAAGATTCTGGAACTTAAAATTCAGTCAGCAGAAGATGGATAAAAGCCTATAGGACTGCACTGGACTCGGCTGTGTCATGATTCAATAACCAGACTGATTATCAGTGGACTACCAACCATTTACCTCAACGCTGGCTTCTCTATCACTGAAGAATGACTCAAGCATCACCGTCCTCTTTTTTATTTTTTTTTTTGTGTATGTGTGTGTGTGTGTTTCTTTAGATATTTAAAATCTACTTTTACTTAAAGAGACTTTTTAAAATCTGTCTTTATATAAAATACATTCTTGATATATGATCTAATGTACTGAAGATAAAGTTGCTGCTGCATAAAGGTCTTGGAAAAGACCAAGAAGGTTTGAAAAAAATGGAATTCCTCTTTTTTTGGCAAGACCATATGCTGGCATCCACATATTGGTACTGACAAGCAGCTCAGAGTCCATCATTATAAATGGTGGGAGAGAAATGGTAAATGAAACATTTCATAGTCCCTGCTGCAACCTCAGAACCAAGATTATTCTTTACTTCCATGAAGAAACAACTACTGGTGTCACATAAATATTCCCATCTTTATTATTTCTCTGGTTACAGAGCATGGGATGGTATTTGAGCTCTGACAGCCTTAATTCTCAGTGTTAATGAATGACTGCAGAAGAAAAAAAGCCTGTGACAGAAATCTTAAGAACATTTATAGGCATTTTTGGGGCTTAATTAATTACATGGTGAAAAACGCCCTGTGAGCAACACCCCCCACACAACAAGGCTGTGTAGGACATAATGAATATGTTACTTTGCTTCCCTGAATCTGCTGCTTTCTGCACTTTCCTGACAGTTTTACATTCCCGCCTGCCACTGCCCACAAGTATATTTGTTTGCTCTCCAGATTTAATCACCAGAGCAGCTCTGTGATGCACCGTGCACTGAATATGCGCAGATGTGCATGGTGCATGTTTCCCAGACTGACAATCTCCAGGATCATATTGGATCTGGATTTCTAGCAGTGACTAGCTGCTGTTGCCAGCAGTATTATTTGGAGACCCTTTGTGAATCCCAGCTCCACAAGGTGGCTCTCGATTCCTTTAAAAATACCGCTGCATTTCTGGATTAAACACATCCAAGAATGATCTTGAGAACAATCTTAAGGGCTCTGTGGATGCACAACACTATAGTGAAACCCAAGATTCCCTTTAGAGCTGGAAACTAGACAAAGTCTGACACTGCTCAATAAATTCTGAAAAATGAGAAAATAAAGGCATTATATGTGCCTGGCATATGAAATGGGACATTCAGTGCCTTCTCTGTTCTTTTGTGGCTGCTAAGATCACCTTCTCTCCTAGAAGTGTCCTTCCCCTACTCTGTGTCTCTACAGGATCATGTTAACATAGTCACCACGTACTGAGGGGTGCAGTTTCTGTTAGTATGGACAGCAGGACAGCAGCTTGGTGCTCCTCAGGAAAGAGATTTTGCCTTAGAAGGCCAGGATCTACAATGACATATTTAATTTGACTC
This sequence comes from Oxyruncus cristatus, assembly GCA_013399855.1. Lineage (NCBI taxonomy): Eukaryota > Metazoa > Chordata > Aves > Passeriformes > Cotingidae > Oxyruncus > Oxyruncus cristatus. The sequence continues at coordinate 380,337 of VXAY01002045.1, read as the reverse complement.
CAGCCAGACTTCAGCAACCCCAGGCAGACCTCCCAAATCACTTTGTGGCTGGTCACATATGAGCATGGCCTTCCAAGCGGTTTTGCCTCCTAGAGCAGCTCATCTGAAGGTGAGGTTCTGTCCTGCAATCTGTGTCTCCAAACACTCCTGGCTGGGTGGCCATACAGCATTACCACTTCTCTGAGCATGGAGAGCCACAGGAAAAACCAGGACAAGACCTTGGCCTTGCAGTGTGAGTGTGTGAAATACGCTGGGCTGCAGCATGTGTGCAAAGCAAATGCTGATGGTGCGAACCCCAGATTGGGTGCACAGGACTGCCCTCCCTCCTGGGTACAACACTGCTGCTTTTGGTAGTCAAAAATCAAAATTCATGTTGTTTACGTCCTAAGAAAATGTTAAGGAAGCCCGAGTAAGCTTTGGGGAAAAAAAATAAATTTGCTTTCTGTTGTTTTTGGTGTTTGAGGTGGTATTTTCAGTCTTCCACAGCAGGGATAGAAACCTATTTAATTAACAAAATTTGAGAGCTGAAGTTGTATAATAAACAGTAACTATCACAAGGCAGTGCTGGGTGTGTCTAAGCTGTAACGTTAAATTCATTCTTCTTGTCGCTTCCTTCAAAGCTCCACTGAGCCCAGCCCCTCCCTGGTTATCCTCCCCTGCCGAGCTTGCTGCAACCCCTACGCCTTGCTGTTGTTCCCACCTTTGTCCCTTCTTCTGCTGGCTCCTTGCACAACTCGCTGTGCCTTTGCCTGAACCGCACTTCTGCTGGCACAGCTTTTGCCTTGACCCCTTCAGCAGTGTGGTCTCCTTTCTCCTCTAAGGGTTGGTTCGAGTGAAGCCATCTACTTCTTGTTCTCCTAATTTCCCTTTTGTTTTCTGTCTGCCTTTAAACATGAGTTCTTCCATGGAGAGATGGTGCAAAGATGAAATTGTGGGTGCTAATAACTGTGTATGTTTTCCATAAACTTGAATCTGATAGATCTGCCCTGTGTTCATCTGCACAAACTTTGGAGCAGCTGAGGTTGCTTTTCTGCTCTAACTCTTTGTAGTAGGTGTCTGACAACGGGTAAAGACTCTGGGGAGATTCTCTGCTACAGAAGTTTGTATCCTGGAGCCAGCACAATTTCATGAGCAATATCCCAAAGGATAGGCCAAGGGACATGTCTTTCAGTCCAATATGTAGTTTTTACATTTTCACATGTAGAAAGTCTGCAATCAAGAGCCAGAAATGTGATATCAGCAATGGAACTCAGTTCATTAAAAATTCAAATCAATGGAAACAACAGGACGTATTATTTATCTAAGCCTTAAATCAATCTGACTACTATGCATAATGATCTTAATTAGAAAAGTGAGCCAAAGCAGGAAGACAGTCTGTCTCCTGGCTTTGAAATTATCATACCCCTATCAGTATGCTTGGGTAACTTGTAATTAGGGACAAAGGTTACACATAATTTTATATGCTGAAAAACCGGTTTTATACCTGTCATTTCAAAAAATATTTAAGAAACAGATATAAGACTTGCTAACCTTATTATGCTTTGATTTTTTTCTACCAGATTAGTAATCTGCACTAATTAGCTGATGGACTTCAGAAATACGAATAGAAGCTTTGCTTTTATGGAGAGCCTGGATACTAATAAGTAACTAGTAATATCAGTATCAGTCAATGTACAAGTTCCCTTCCAAAGTTTGCTACCTTTTCACATCTGTTTCACCTGCATGGAAAATGCAGCTCAGAAAAGCAGTGTGGGCTGTCCAAAAGCAGAGAGTAAGGGCTTGTCTGTTCAAAAACTTTACCGGTGCGTTGCACTAGTTTGCTTACAATTACACCAATGCAGTTCCCTGTACGGTCACCCACCTTCTTTCCTTGTTTATCTGCAGCTGCTGCCATTGAATGTGAAGTGTTTGAGTTTTTTACAAAATGGCAGTTCAGTGATTACACTTACTTTAATATTTTATTTACCAGCTGTAATTAGAAAACAGAAGACCTAACTCCATGGTCTTGCCTCATCAAAGTGGCACAACCAGGCTTAATTTAAACAAGTTCCTCAATTTAGTTAAATCCACTGGGCAGGCCCAATGCCTGCTCACAGCCTGGAGTCACACATGAGCACCGCTCTCAGCAGCCGTGCCTTATCTTCTGCACTGGAGCACAACTCTTCCTCTTTTATCACAGATACAGATGCCCTGATATTTTTTCAAGGTAGTATTTCATCTTGGAAATTCATTAGAAATAGATCTAACGCCTTCTGTCACATGAAATGGCCTTGCTTTCCAGAACAGTATTTCCGCAAAAAAAAAAAGAGGAAATTAAAATCACAAGTAGGATCTGTTTCATCAAAGTATTAGCTACATTTCTGTGAGGCTGACAATCACCTTTTTAACATGGCAGGAATTAGATGTGCAATTCTCTTTAAAGGGTGTTACAAATGTTCATCCCACACTGAAAAAAGATCACAGTTGGTATGAGTAATAACTTTTTTCTTGAACACAAATAGTTCCCCTCTAGCTCTGTACATATCCTCCAACATCAATGTAACCACAGCTGTCAAAGCAGCCTCACCTCTTTCTATGTATATTTTAGCTTTAATTTTTTCCCATGCTTTCACTTAGTGGATTTTTTTTTTTAAAGGGCCTAAACCTGTTCTCCAATTTTGTGGGCAAATTCACTGCAATAACAGATCTTGGTGTTTAGGCATCTTTAAACATCATTATTAGCGTGCAAGAAATTAGAGACCTACATCAAGATCTGGAGGTTTGGGTGTTGTTTTTTAATTGAAAGTGAATTTCAGATCATAGTTTCCCTCGTCAAGGATCTCTAAGCACTTTTACATAGTTAAAGGAGTTCTTGTGGCCTCCTTTTGTACAGGCAGTAGCAGTCTGTGTCCAACAGCCTCCGCTCAGCCTCAGTGGTCACCAGATGAGCGTACCTGCTCAGGGAGATGGGAGAGTGACAATACAAGAGCTCAGCACAGAGGATGGCAGTGGGCTGGGAGGGCACACATAGTCTTAATCATAAGCTGCACATGTGATTGTAGTCTTAAACTGTGCCAGGGGAAGTTTAAATTGGACATTAGGAAGAATTTATTCACAGGGAGGGTGATTAGACACTGGAATGGGCTGCCCAGGGAGGTGGTGGAGTCACCGTCCTTGGAGCTGTTAAAGGAAAGACTAGATGTGGCACTCAGTGCCGCGGTTTGCTTGACATGGTGGTGTTTGGTCATAAGTTGGAGTCAATGATATCAGAGAACTTTTCCAACCTGACTGATTCTGTGATTCTGTGACATGTACCCTCCAGTCCCTTGCACACCAGGGTGAGGAAGCACTCCATGTCCCCTTGAAGTAGCCACGTCCCCTTCAAAGGTGAAGCACACATATCATAGAATCACGAAATGTTAAGGGGTTGGAAGAGTCTTTAAAGATCATGCAGCCCCAACCCCCTGCCATTGGCAGGGATAGCTCTCACTAGACCAGGTTGCTCGAAGCCCCGTCCCACCTGGCCTTGGACATTTCCACGGATGGGGCACCCACAACATCCCCGGGCAACCTGTTCCACTGCCTAAGCACTCTTATTTCTTCCTGATATCTAATGTCTAACACCTTTATCTACGTCCCCTCAGTGAAGCACCCGCGTGCCCCTCGAGGCACCCACGTCCCGCCGGGGTCCCGCCGGGGTCCCGCCGGGGTCCCGCCGGGGTCCCGCCGAGGCACCGCGGCCGTCGCGCGGGGAGCGGGGGTGCCCGCGCGCCGCGCCCGCGACAGCGACAGCGACAGCGGGAACCCCTCCGGGCGCCCAAGGGGCTCTCAAAGGGCTCCCCTCAGGGTC
>VXAY01002045.1:345908-376453 GCA_013399855.1 Oxyruncus cristatus | reverse complement strand
GGCCCGGTCCTGCCCGGCCCTGCCCACAGCGGGGCCCGGCGGCGGCGGGCGAGGCCCTGCGCGGCCCCTCGGCGTTTGCCGGTGCTCGGTGCCGGCCGGGGATGGGCCCGGCGGAGCTGCCCGTCCCCGGCACGCACGTGTGGGGCGCCTCTGAAAACCACTTTGTTTTAATCTGTTGGTTTCCCTCTTCCCTCCTTCTGTTGGTCTCCCTCTCTCCCGGCGCGTGCATGCTTTTCTCACGTTTGCAGAAATTTATTTTTCCTTTCGCCTCCCTCTCTAGTTTTTGTTTCCGCTTTCATTTCTGATGAGTGGCTTTTTTTTTTTAAGCCACGCCACGCGTGTGTAAGGCGTAGATCACCATTCCCCTGGTTATAATGCTCTCACACACACTTAGTGCTTGCCAGCTAAAATTCCGTGTTTAGAGTTACCCGTGGCTGATAACAAAGGAGATGATCACCTGTTACCGAGCAGAGCCAACACAAAAAGTGTAAATATTCTCTATGAATAATCCCAAAAGCTGTGTGGTAGCCTGGTAATAGTGCCATTTTTTATACCCGAACACTTGTGAAACACTCTTGTGGTTTTTTTTTTCCTTTCAGAGAGATTTTAATGAACGCTGTGCCCAGTGTTCAGAAGTGAACTGGGGTCTCACTGATGGAGGCAGATATTATTGCAGATCTTGCCACAATGTTACTGAGGTAAAAAGCTAAGTTACTGGCCTTGGAAAAGGCTTATTTTGATCACTTCTTTCTGTATATTATGAAAATGTTAGGTTTTTTTTGTTGACATTAGGAGTTGAAGGCACTATTGTTATTCTTCCTTTTTGATGCTTCACTTGACACTGTTTAAAACTAATGTTCCGTGAAATCATAAAATTTAGAATGAGCCATCTGGGCCTGCTGTGTTGCTGTAGTCCTGGGGTGCTGTCTGGATGCCTTAGAAGCATTGCCTGGGTGTTGCTGCATTTTACTACAGTACAAATATGGGCAAACCCTGGTGCACGTCACCTGTATGACCATGATAGCAATTCTCTATTTTAGCAACTTCTGAATGAAAAGTTCAGAGTGTCCTGTCCTCTTCTTAGTTTAGGAAATTTGGATAAGTTCCTCCATTATGTTTTATGATGGGGCAATCCATGCAAGGTAGACTTGGTTTTTTTTCTTGCTAAGATAATACTCCTATTTTGCAGAGAACTAGAGAAATTGTAAACACTGATTTTATGACTAATTCAAGAGTCCAGAGAATCTCCAAAGGTTCAAGAAAGCAGGAAAAAACGGGTATGTGTGAGTTTCTGTCTGTATTTTGCATGAGTGGCTGTTCAGCCAGGGTTCACCTAGGCCATTATGTTTTTGGTGGAGACCAAAAGCAGATAGCTAGGAAAGACTGTGGGAGTGGAAACAAAACACACTGCCGAGATGCTGCTGTAACCTTCAGCAATCACTGTTGGTGACTTCCTGAGCCACAGGTGTCCTCTGTGAGCCCAGTGATGTTTGGGGTTTTTTTGATTGAACTGGGCTGTGTGTTACTTATTGCTGCTTTGATTTGTGGAAGTAAATACTCACTGAAGATACTGGTGGCATGCATTCAGGTGTGGTGATCCCTTTGTTCCTTTCTTGTGATGGCTATCACAAAACCAGAGAAGTTGTTTGTCTGGGTGAGTGAGATATGACGGTGGTCCAGCTCTTAGAGTTTCGGACCGGCTTGTGTTACTTGTCCCTGTAACCTGCACAAAACTACATGGAAGAGTTTTCATGGAGTTCCAATAGCTGAACCAATTACATCTCTCATCCAGAGTCACTTTTATACTTTTAATTTCATGATTCAGAACAGTAATGGTCATTATGTATGAGGATCTATGTTGCTGGAGCTGTATGTGTGTTCTGTCATGACTGGGTAGATCCCTTGCTGTTGTGGCCACTTTCAGAAATAAAGCTGCATTACAATACCAAGGTTATCCTTGTCTCTGATGTGCTGATCTACCATTGCTCTGCTGCAGTGGCAGTGAATTGCTACGTTCTTTTGAAAAGAGCAATTGTGAGGAAGCCAAGGGAGGGGTGAAACAACCTGAACACCTCCACTTGTCCTTATCCTGTATTGCTCCTGAAGTCTGGGCCATGTGCCCAGCACTTAATGCTTTTTGTTTCTCATGTTGGGAAGGTCATTAGTTGACCCCCAGGCTTCTGAAGAAAGAAATCCTTACTTTCACAGAGTCCCTTCTGTGAGAGCAGTCATGTTATACTGTGTTTTCATGCATCTATAGGAGTAAGCTGTATCTGTGGGTAACAGTTAAGGCCAGCATCACTGAAACAGGGCAGAAGCTTTGGGCAGATAATCTGTAAGATGGCAAGAGGCAAGGCGTGATTGGGAGGAAAGGTAATGAAGGACAGGTGGGGGAATGAAACCAGAGTTGAGAAATGCAGAGAAAATTTCTAAAACCAAAAGCCTGTGGAAGAGGCTAGTAGTAAACAGAGAGAGGTAAGCATGAAAAGTAAATGTAATGCAGCCTGAAAAAATAGGAAATAGACCAGAGCAGGCCCACTCCTTATGAAATTCATGTTGTGCTGAGATTTGCTAGAACCTCAGAATATCTGAGAAAGTTTCTTTCATTTAAACTTTTATGATTCTGTGGGAGGGAATGGTGAAGCACGTGGTGGTGTTGGTTGTTTTTTGCCTAACTCACTACTGTAATGTTCCAGGTTTCTGTGCCAGGGATGGGAAAGAAATGTACGTATTTCATTTTTTGATGGCAGGTTCTTAGTTATTTTAAAACTGGTCATTTAACAATTCTCCACTCAATTACAAATGCCACACTAGATGTTTTAGTGAAATAATATTATTCTTGGGAAATGCGTGGAGAACAGTGCTTGTTCAGTAACTTTTCTTCCTCTTTAAGGCTGTGAAAAAGTGGAAGTTAATGGAGTATTCAGTGTAGCTGGTCTATGCACTAGCATCTGAAAGTCTTAAACAGAGAGACATGTCTTTGTCCTGGTACCAAAGGAACAGAATGTTAAGTGGAAATAAGTGTGCATAAGGTGAAAGAAACCCAAAACAGTACAAATAGAAACCCCCCCCTTTTTTTTTCCCCTTAGATAGAGTCTGTGAATGGTATGTTTGTGAAGGCTTTCAACTTGTACTCAAGAAACAAGCTGAAGCTTTAGAAGCATTAGGAGTATGTCCACAAATGAAGGTATGTGGATGTCAGTGACTTGTGTTACAGAAGGTGTTTATTTTAAAAAACTTCAATTTTTAAAGGGAATCAAACAACTCCCTGTTTAAAAACATGGAACACATAAAATCATAGTTAGTAACATTAGAGATGGAATATTACTCAGATTCCTGAGTTAGAAATTACGTTCTGTTCTCTCAGCAATTAATGATCTTGTAAACTTTGTACTAATCATCCATTTGTATTTATAAGGATGAAGTTCTGTACAATTTTTGGAGGTGTTACCTTCAGAAGAGCAAACAGGCATATTGCAACAGACCAGCTGGGGAAACTGTCAAAGCAGTATCAGTAAGTGAAAGCTCACATCCCTTGAGATGTTTGATACCTTTTTAAAAGCAACAACAGAAACATTCTTTGTTCAAGATATCTCACTGGTAATAATGTTACTTCAGTATGCAGGATGTCATCTGAACAGGGTTCCACGTGTCCATTTTGTTATTTCTGGGGGTTTTTTTACCCATTTCAAGAGATAAATACTTCTCTGAGTATTTGAATCTGCTTATTTAAAAATATTGCTTTGTCTTAACATAGATAATCAGTAGATAGACATCACAATGCAAAATGCATCAGCAGCTACCATCCTGTCCTGCCTACTCCCTTGAAGTTACTTATTTCATCAAGCTTTGATTCTATATGCTGCCAACTTTCTGGTCATTGTGGCAGATTGAAATGTATTCAGTAGAAGTCTTTCAATATTGAGAAATCCTCTAAAAATACTTTTTTCACCAGGATTTCTTCACATACTGTTGATTTATAGAGAAAGTAAAAATGTGAACAGTTTGGGCTTTAACTTTACTATTGATTTTATATCTGTCCTACTTTATGTAGTTTGTTAAGACTGAAACAGTAACTAACAGTAGCTAATACAAATACGTATTTACAAAAAACAGGTATGTGAGAGCAGTACTGATGGGGACAGTGAACCAGAAAGATCCAGCCTTCTACACTTGCTGTCCCTCTCTGAAAGTGAGGGGGATCTACAGACTGACTGCAGCTTTGCCTCGTCCATGAGCAAGGTCTCAGGTAGGAGCAGTGAACTAAACTATCTGGAAACCAGTTTTTCTGTAGTTTTTAAATATAAATAAAGTGTATTTGTGTACAGTGAATTGGAGGAACTGGTTGGAAGGTGTAAAGTTTTCAGTCCTGTTTGCCACTGCAGTGCTTTATAGTCTACCAAAAATAGAAGACTTCCCCCTCAACCCCCACCCTGGGAGATGAAAGTTGAAGAGGACCTGTAAATACAGTGGGAAATGCAGGAGGAAGTTCTGTTTTATAACAAGTTCACTCCATGCCTCCTGTTTGGAGTGGGAAAAAGTTGGTATTTTATCTGCAAAGCTAGATGTTCACAAACACAGCAGCTTTGAAGAATAAGCACTTGTTTATCCAGTAGCAGAGCTGTCAGTCATAACTTTGATGTCAAAAAACATGAGTTTGTTCTTTGGGGGGGGGGGAATTTTTTTTCTATCCCATAGATATATTTAGGTTTTTAATTTTTTTCTTTTAAGTATTTTGATGCTTCTGTGTCTTTTGTCTCTGCATTCTTTTTACAAATTTCCCTATAACCCCTTCTCTGAAAAATCATATTTTAGTGTTCCATGAGTTTCTGCTTTCTGCTCACCATACGAGTTTGAAAATATTTGCAGAATGCTAAACTTTTAAATTAAAATGTTATAGAAAACTGGACTGTTAAGTGCTACTGGGCAAGTGTGATGCTAAACAATGCTGCAATATCTGATACTGAAAATACATTTCAAGGCACGTTTGAAAGCTTTGCTTGCATTTTAAATTCCTGAGGTTTTCTTTTTTCTTTATTCTTGGCTTGCCTTTTCCTTCATCTGTCTCAGTGTTTCTTATTCCCGTGTTATGTACTACCCTCTTTATGTCCCCTTTCTGTTCTTCTGTGATATTGCCCGTCTGCCCTCAGAAGAATGCAATCTTATTATTTTGTGCTTTTCTCTTTATTTTGTAAAATCCAGAAATGGTAATAGAGTGAGAAATTTGATCAGCAGCAATTAGGAAAATAAATGCATTTTAGAAAATCTAAACAGGAATAGGGAGGGGGCAAAAGGTGCAAAAATGGTGACGCAAATTTTTGTGAATGTTATTCAAGTATTTTCACCCTTATATATTAAGATGGTGACATTTTCAGGTAAAGAGTCACTGTATGTTTGCATGTGTAGAATCTTGGGCCTTACACAAATATAATATGAAGAGGAACGAATTGAGTGAAAATTTTCTAGTGAAAATATTCCCTTGAATTTTCTTCCTCTTTTTGACGTCTAGAGGAACTCCTTTCTTCCTTGGTACTTGTGCGTTTTATAGTTACGTTTCTTAGAGTTTTAGAACAGCTAGGTAGTCCTAAATAGGCCATAATTTTTCATGTTCTTGGTTTGTTGTTTCAGAATTCCGTTTCCAGTAGTCATCAATTTCACTATAATAACTTGAAATTAATTAAGAGTTCAGTGACACTAAAAGCAAATTTTAGTGAAATCAGACAAACATAGAAACACGTTTTTATATTGAAGTTTAACACAAGTAATAGTAAGTGTGCTCTAATCTATTGTAAACTCATGTGAAGATTCATAAATTTTTTTCCAGTGCCATTTTTGCTGAGCTGTTATTGCCACAGACTAGACACTTCAACAGCCTTCCTTGCCTAAGAGGCTTGTCCAGACGGCAAGCACTGTTTTTGTTATTTTTTCTGTAGGATTAATAGCAAATTCCACTGAATATAGCACTGAGATATTGCTAGAGAAGCCTATAAAAACTCTTAAATTATTAGCTGTGTGTAACTGTGTGTTGTTATGCCTTGCATAAGCTAGAAGAAATAAAAGGAAATGGTGTGTGCCATCATTATGGCTGCGAATATAATCAGGATTATTTTAAATTGAATTAAATGTGAAATTAATAATGAAGCTGCTGTCATGAAGCTGCCTTCAAGGAGAGGCATCCCTGCGAAAGGTGAAGCCGTTGACTGCAAGGATTAAACCTATGTTCCTGCTTTTGTTCTCTGACGCAGCGGTGCGTGTTAGCCACACGGGATGCTCTCCTCTGTCCCGGGTATGTTGGAGCGGCTCTGTTACCTGTGCCGTGCCCACAGCACTGCCGGCTCAGGAGCCGGTAGGTGGCATCCCAGACCAGCCCTGCCGATGGAAGTGCTGTTGGCAGTGTCCTCATCCCTCGTATCAGCGGGCTGGACCTCCACCGATGTCCCCTGGCAGGCGTGGCTGTCGCCTGCCAGCGTAACCGTGGAGCTGCCAAACTCTCTGCAGTTCTAAACTGTTTTGTGCAGGCTGCTTGCCATGGCCCTGCAGCTCCCAGCTGGGGAGCTGTGCATCCAGCTCTCGCTGTTCCTGTCTGAACCGGTGAACGGTTTGTGGGGAAACAGAGAGAAAAATCTCTGCAGAGTCAGTGCTGAATTTCATCCTGGTGTTCTTTAAATGCATTTTCCTTCATCCTGGCTTGGTCATGATGTAGGAAAGAGAAGCTTTTTTTTTTTTAAGTTGTCTGAAAAGGGTCCTAACTCACAGATCACTCTACTGAATTAAATTTTCTCTTTGCTGTTCCTTTTAGTTTTTAGTGATTCATCTCAGTAAGGAAGTAGAGAGGTTTGGTTGTTTATTTGTCTGTGGTTTTTTCCACCCTCTTCACCATTTGCTACATTCTTTTTTAAAGTTGTTTATTTGACATTGAATTTAAATACGGTTTTTAAAAGAATGCCTGTGTTTCCAGTGTTAGAGATTATAGGGCAGACCTTAACATCAGTAGAATTTCTGCAACATAAATGACATTGTTGTTCAAGTCTGGCCTGTGCTGAAGTTTAAAACTGGGAGTCATTGTTTAAAGTACATCAAATTTTGCCTTGTTTCCTCACCGTTCCCTTACCTCTCAAGTGGAAAATAGTATTTCCAGCTCCTAAGTAATGTTATTTATATGTTGTAGGGGACTTATTGTCCTTTCAGAACTCCAGGTTTAAGTATAGTTCCCAGCAAAAGGTCTGTTTTGATGGGTACCGTAGGGAGTTCTGTCTTTTCATATGATGTGGTGTCTTAGTCAATTGAATTAGCAGTTTATGAAATAGATTGTTATTGCATGTCATGGTAAATAAGTCAATTAGAGTTAAGCTGTTTAGTAGAAAAGTACACAACCAACCAATCTACTCTATGTAATTATTTCAAAATGTTGAACAAGGGTCCTCGTATGTTCTTGTTTTCTGTATACCGTGGGTCATGTGTCTGTCATATCAATTACTTTTTTTCTCTTTTGTTTTTAACATAAACCCAAGAAAGCACCTCTGTATACTCTGGATCAGTAGATGGCAGCTTGTATTTGATGAAGAACCAGAAGGAGAAACTGAGGATGACAATGCCAATGACCCTTTCATTTTGTTATATGTCATTACTCTGGTTGAGAGAACCGATTACGCTGTCTGAGCTCTTAAGGTATGAATAGTCTCTAGTGAAGAATTTTTGCTTTTATAAATAATAATTTTTTAAGAAATGAGATCTGTTGCCCTCTTACTAATTTGTTCAGTAATAGCGAGAAGTTCTCTATATTTAATTGTCCTATCTTTCATTTGACGTAACAATTGGTGCAGCAGCTGTTGGAGGAGGTTCTTCTCTGTCAGTTGCAATGAATTTCAAAGACTTGTAAGGAAGATGGTTTTGGAGCTAAAGAAGCTTTTTATCCTTCTCCTCCAAAACTTCATAAGGTTCACTGGAGGTGTGTATGACACTTCTGTGATATTTGCTGTTGTCAGCACGTCAGAATTAAATGAGTAAACATTCTCCAGGACTTACATCAGTGTCACTGTATAAACAATACCAGCATTATACAGCGATCTGAAAGGTAGCAAAGTAGCTTAATGCAATGAAGTTGGGCACAGAAATTAATATAGGAAGTTCGTTTTGTCTTCATATCTTTGTATCTGTAATTATGATAGTTCAGAATAATACACCTTTTAATATAGTAGAAATAAATTGTTCTAATAATAGGTTTTGATGCTAAATGGAAACTGTCAAGTTCTCGCTGACAATGCAGTTCCCTTCTCTCCCCTACTGCAAGGCTGTGAACGCATTCCTTATTTACTTCTGGAATGAAAAGTAATTCATCATCTCTTCTTGTTGGCAATAAATATTTTAAATCAGGCCCAAATAGTTTAAGTTCTGGAATCCCTAGATTTTCATTGGAAGACCTTTTGTATACTGATACTCCTTTTAAAATGACTTCTGAAATATTGGGTGTTTCTAAAATACAGGTGAAAAAGCACTACTTTGCCAAAATTTAAGGAACAGAAATACTGAAGTAACTACATTGGCAAATCAGATTGAAAACTCAGACAAAATAGAGGAAAAACTGATTCAAAATTCAGTTGATATGGTAGATTTCAGTTCTTTAATTTTTATTTTTCAAATATATAACCTGTGAGTTATAAGGGAAGGCAATGAGTACATCATTCCCCACCTGTGGCGCTTGTAACTGGTGTAGCTGATGAAAGCGTGGTGAATGCAAGGGAGGTTTTATCCCAGAGCCATCATGGCCACTCTCCCCCGGAGTGCCTGTTCCTCTTGCACTCTTCCAGCTTTGTACAAGCTTCCCAAGAAGGGTGGGTGTTGAAAGATGCTCTTTTGCAAGTACTTTCCAAAAAGGGCAGGTTTGTATATCTTGAAATACAGTAGTTGGTACAAGGTAATTAATTTCTATGCAAAACAGTTTAACCCTTTTATTGTACTTTGGGGGCGGCCGTGTCCTTCATTGGCCAGAATTGCACAAGCCATTGCGTATTTGCAGAACTGGATATGTTGTTGCATAAAAGATGCTTGTAAAATTTTCAGCAAAATGCCATAGTATTCAGAATTCAAACTAGCACTCTGCAATACAGAAGTGTTTATTGAGTAGATTAAGATCTAGTAGAACTCAAAAATGGTTTTCAATAACAAGATTTATTACTGGCTACCATCTTCCAAAGGAAATTCTGTACGAGTCACAACTACCATAGCATGCTTTGTATTTTTGTCAATGATTAGAAAATAAATAACATAATCCAAGTAGTAAAATACGATTACTGGCACAGAGCAATTGGTTCACACGAAACAATTATTAATTACCCATTTGGAGAGAAAAATAAATAGTTAATTATCTCTTCTTTCGTTATTGTATCTTGGAAACTTTCTCTGGAAATACTGTTGGGTTATACCAGGCAAAGGCATCTTCACAAGTTCCTGTCTTAGTACAATGGTGTGGTTGGAAAAAAACTCAACCAAACAACAACTGTTCAAGTCAACTGTTAAAAGGAAAAGTAGTTTGTTTTGTTTGCATATGAACGGTATATTGTTGTATTTGGGACTTTAAAAACTGGCGACTACAGAAAAGATCCAGGAAAATGGTTCAGAACCTGGAGAACATCCTTTGGACTGAGATCCTTAAGAGGTGAGCGCACTTATCTGAAAGGATTTAGAGAAAACATGAAAGCAGTAAAAAAAGCTGGAAGACATTAAAAAAATCAAGTGCCAAATATAGCACAGAAAGGCATAATCCAAACCAAATAATTGGGAATGAAAATAAGATGATTTGAATGAGAAGATACCATTTAATTAGATACAATTTATGGGTATAAAACTGAGTAAATCATAATGATTCAGTGACTTTAAATGCACTGAACATACGAACTGAATTAAGCACAGAAAGTGATGTTTAAAAGAATGTCATTTGTATTGCAAAGTTTTACCATGATACGATAGTTGTATAAGACTGTAATTATGTTATCATGCTTCCCTCCCTACCCTTAAGGTCTTTGCCTTTCAACAGGTTTGATGAAGAAGGAGAAATAATTTCAAATTGCATGAACTACCATAAAATACTTGTTTTCTTACTTCTGAATATTTAAAAAAATGAGACAATGTTCACATTTTTGCATGCATTAAGATACACAGATCAAAATAATGACAGACCAAAGATGAAAATTATTCAGAGAAAACATTAAGTATTCAGCATTACCTTTTAAGTCTTTGTAGGCAAATTGTTTTATTTAAACCGACTGAATTAGAGTTCTGTTTAAAGTTCTGCTTTGTTTTTTCTTCAGTTGGGTTTTCTCTGTACCCTGAAGTCAGCTGACTACCACTCCTCCCTTGTGATACATACTTAGGCACTATGGTGGGGCAATCTGCCAGCTTTTAAAGGATTTACAACACCAGAAATATACTCCTCCTTGCTACTTCACACACGTAGCAGAAAAACACTACAATTACTTCCTCTGAAAGGAAGTTGGTTTAAAAATAACATTTTTCACAACCTTCTAGTCAAGCCTGTGCTACACATTGAATACTTTTCCATTGTGAATAGTCTCACAGTATTCCATGTGAGATATATTATTTATCTAAATAATAAAATAGTTGAGTTCTAGAAAAAGTTTCAAGATGCTAGACTTTGAGATTCTGAGAAATAATGCCTTTCAAATAAGATTATACCTAGTTGTGTTGGCAAGACTGAACTTGTAATCAGTTTGTGGCATTACTATGTGGCTTTAAGAGATGCATCATTTCCTTGTAGCACACTGAAGACCTAGGATTTTTTTCATACTTGGACCTTACTAATGTATGCTGCTGCTGTAATTAAGAGAACATGGCCTGTATACTGTATGTGCCAGTCATGTTTTCAAGCACTTGCCTGACAGAACATAGTCTTACAGGTGTTTTGACCATCTCTCTGTTAAATGGGAGGTTTGGAGGAACTGCAGATAGAAGAAACTGTTCTGAAGTGCTATTCCAAATCTGGACTTTTGGTTTAAGTGTTAAAACCTCGATAATCAGCACATTGTATTCATAGCAGGCTATTTATGCTGTAATTTTAGAATGTAAATGCAGCTCTTAACTTGAGAGAAAAGAGCATTCTCTTTTATGGAGACAGTAATTTCAAGCTAGAAAATATGTCAATAATTTTTTAACAGTTGCAGTGTTTTGACTTGGTAGAACCAAGTTAGTGAAAACTTTTTTTAAAAAGACATTTTGATGGACAGTGCTTGTCTCTGGCAGCATAAGGATGTAGTTCCAGCATCAGTTTAAGGTGCTTCAAGTTTCTATTGCTGTGGTCCTGCATAAACATTCCTGTTCTTTCTCTTGCCCTGGTAGTAGCATTTATCCAATATAGCGTTTATTAATTGAAAGAAGTAGATCTGTAGATTTATTTTGTAGAAGTTTCACTGGACATTTTAGTGCAGGTTAATGTGCTTCATTGCAGTCCCTTTCTGCCTATATGCAGTAATGTTCCTGCAGTCAGCTGAGTCTGGGAATCTATCTGGTTGGAGGCAAACCCTGGAAGAGACTGATTCTCAGTCTGATCCTCTGAGAAGTCACACAAGTGCTTTTGTCAGCAGGGAGGAGTGTGTGGCAGGGGACTGAAGGGAGGGTGGGATTTCCCATTTCAGAGGCAGCAAGCTGTTAGGGTGGTTTGGCTGCATCACCACTACACCACACCCGAGGGAAGGTCCTGATTGTCTCTCCTCTTCCAGCTGCTGCTGTGCTGGCTCAGGAGGTTGCTGCTCTCTGGTTCCAGCTCTTCAGGTCTAATGGTGTGATTGTGCCTTAACTCCTCTCAGCCGAAGCTTATCAGCTGAGCCAGTAATGGGTCACTATTGCTGAAAGAGGACAGTCTTGCTTCCCTTTGTTCTCCTGCCTGTGTGATGCATCCCAATCCCTCTGCCAACTGTTTCACACATGGAACCATCTGTGAGCCTCCTTAGTTTGTTAGATGATGGGAAAGAAACCCTTTCAGGCAACAGAGTAATGGGTGGTTTTCTGCTGCTGTTGTGAGTTACATTTGGGGAAGAGGGTGAGGAGCAACAGGAGCACCCACTGCCAGATCACCAGGAGGGAAGTCCTGCTAGTTATGTTGAGCTTTTTGGTTGGCTCAATCAATTTTTTGAAACCATTCCTCAAGCTTATGTTCTTCCATTTAGTGTGGGTGACGCAAATGAGCTGAGGAAGCTGCTCAGCAGGTCAGGTGGGATGGTGAGGGCAAGTGACGGGGAGATGGGTTTGCAGGATGGCCTCACTGACCACGTGGGCCAGTGCACAACTCTGCTCAGGGTGGGACACACTAATGCTGGTTGAGGAAAACTGCTGAAATTTCATTAGCAAAATGCTCATTGCACAATTCGACTAGAAAGGATTGTGCAGCAACTTTTATCTCTTCATTTAAGAGACTGATACACAAAGTCTTGAAATAAAAACTATTGGGCACTGTGATTTTTCATATTGCTCTTATTTTTCAGAAACTGTTATAAACAATGGGTTAATTCTAACTGAGACAGAGTTTTGATTATCACAGGAACACAGAATCAACTAGGTTGGAAAAGACCTCTGAGATCAAGTCCAACCTTTGACCTAACACCACTTTGTCTACACTTTTTATTTTAATCTTGTTTTTAATTAATTTTTTCAATTAAACTGAAAATTCAGATAAGACTGCTTAAAAAAAGTAGGATATAACTGTAAACTTTGCAGTAACTGGCTTTTAAGTAGAATTTTAGTCAACTTCAGTAGACATGCACTAGATGGAACAATTAGTGATGAGGGCACTGGATTGGGAGAGGGCAGGTGAACTTGTGAATTGCTGTAGGCTCAGGAGGGACATGAAATGTAGACCAAGCAGTTACCGATCTGTGTAGCAAGATCAGAGAGGTCCTGTGCAGATAACACAGTCAGCAGGAGAGAAAATAGTTTTCAGTCACTTAAGGTTATCTAAAGAAGAGTCTTCTCTGTTTGTAATGTTAACTTCTACAAGTTTAATATACTCTTAACCAAATTAGGTTGCAGAAGAGGAGACAGGAAGGCATTTCTGACTTAATCCTATGGGATACTACCAGTGTGCTTTACTGTGGAATGAGTGTGTTCCCTTACGAGGGTCCATGCTGTTCTGTGCTTGTTTTGCCTGTTGTGGGTGTCTGCTAAGATTCTAGATGAGAGAAGGGGTTTGATTTGGTGGTGGCTTTTTATTGGTATCTATTTTATATAGATAAGTCCTATTTTATATATATATATGTATGTACATGAAAAAGTCAAGAAAAATCAAATAATACCGTCAACCACTTACCAAAGCCAGTTTTTAACAAAAAAAATGCATTACTTGGGTGCAAATAAAAGTTAAACTATTTTGATTTATTAGGATAGGAGACCATTTCTATTAATACCTGAATAATACTTTTTTAAAAAAAAAAATCATCATACAGGTGTAATTAATGTGGTTTCAGTTCTGTGTATTTGCTGATCATTCTGTGACTTTCCTCCCTATCACATTACCTGATTCAAACTCCTCCAGCAGAAAGTGTGTTTTTTTTTCAAAGTAAAATTTACTTAAGGCTTTAGAAATCTGAAAAAAAAAAAAATCCATACCATTCTAAGGAGGTTTAAAGCAGTTTCAGAAATGCAGTAGCTGAAGAATGTGCAGAATAAACTCTATGTAAGCATGTTGATTGTATGCTTACTGCCATAATATTATCATTTGTCAGTCATACCTGAGCTGGAACTTAAAAACCTGTTAAATGATTGAACTGATTTTTGTCCTGTGGAGCATTTAGGGGTGTGTAACTTCAGATTTAATTGCTTAGGCTGCATAATACTGATGTTTTATTTCATATCAGAAGTTAATTTGTGTATTAATTTTATAATAAACTTATGCATTTGTCATCCTAAATACTTTCTTGATTTGGTCTTCTTTTTTTTTAATGCAGGTTTGTTGTTGAAGGTCATATTCCATATTTGAATGTTTTTCAGCATTTTCCGGAGAAGATGAAATTATGTGGACTTGATCTTAAGATCTTTTGTGTGGAGGTAATTTTTTTTCTTAAGGGGAAAGATTAAAAAAAACCCTAAAAAAACCCAAACCCTAGTTATTTTGTGGTATTTTAGTTGTTTTGTTCACTGTACTAATAAATTGATTAAATCTATTGTTATGTAGTAGGGTTCATGTTTCACAGTGTTGAAGCCTGTGTGGAAACCAGTGCACTCTGTGACTCTAAGTGCTTTAATCTTTAACCAGTCTTATTAAGTTGATTACCTAAGTTAAAATGAAATCAATAAGTGCTTGTGGAGAAGAAGGTATTTAGAACTGCTCTTGAAGTACTCAGATATAAGATTTACCTTCAAGTCTAAGGGCAATATATTATCCTTTTTGGTGCTTATTTAAATTATCTTTTGAATTTGTTTGTAATTCCATATTCTTTTCATAAAATATGGTTTAGATGCTATTTCTTGTTCTGTTTCTTGCTGTACTAGTTGAAATATATCAAACCTAAAATCTACATAAGGGCTTACAGCCCTTTTAGGAGCTCAGTAGTGATGGACAAGTCTTGAGTGAAATGTAAATTTCCCATACTTAAAATTATTATGTATTGTGGTAACAGTTGCCCAGTGGTGTTTGTGATGCAGATAAAAAAAGATTTATTAAACATTTTTGAAGTTTGCAAATAAAATCTTAGCTTTTAAGAGCAGAAAGCAGCAATTCTGCTGACAGGAGAAGCTGGTTTTACTCTGCTATAATGGTTTCGTAGCCCAGGCCCTCAGTGATGACGTTGCAAGTAACATTACCATTCTCCAATATATTGCTTATATTCAGCAGGTCATGAGTTGTTGAGGAGCTGTAGCTTCAGAAGTTGTAGCATTTATATTTTTGTTGTTATTACACTGCTTTCCTATCTGGATAAATGAGAACTATGACCTCAACTTTTAAAAATCAAGGAATAAATTTAATATAAAACCTCTTGATTTCTTTTTCTGTCTTATCTTTCCTTTTAAGGAAATATCTACGTTGGGTTGTAATATGGGCGTAAACCTTTTTTTAAAGCCTTTTAAATTCTCATTCTCTCTGTCCTTCTTTGCCTTCATCCTTTGGATGCGTTTTTGTCTTTTGACTTGCAACTGTAGAGCTTGTACCATATGCCAAAGTGGGAGATCTTTGCAGAGAGGAGGTGACAGTTGCCCTTGGATGATCTTACTACTTTCGGGATAGAGGTGCACCCCTCACTTCCAAAGTATAAGTAGATATGGATGCTAATCAAGTAATCTCTTAACTTTGTTTTCAATGAGATACATAGGTAAAGTTCTATAAGCTTACTGAACCATTTGTTTTCCAACCCTTCCAGTATTACTGTGGCTTCCTCTTTTTAGGAATATCTACTCCTACTTTACTCTCAATGCTACTTTAGTAATGCATCCTCAGGTTTATTTAATTTTAATGGTTTTTTTACTACATCACTGGGCTGATAATTGCAAAAACCTTACTAGCTCTTTCCTACATCTTATGTTTCTCACTGTAGCACTGAGATTACCCATGGCTTACTGTATCTGGTTTTGACTTCTGAGTTTTGAGAAGTACAAGAGATGAGGTTATTGTCCTGGAGCAGGAAATGAGATTGTGTAATACTCCATCCTGAAAATACAGCCTGCATTCTTTTCTCCTTTGTGTTATGTAGAGAATATTTTATAGACAATTATCTTAAAGACCTTTATGATATTAAGGCCATTATAACCAAGCAGGTAGGTTGCCCTAGTGCCATTATTTATTGTGCTTCAAGTGTGGTGAATATAAGCTGCAAGCATGTTCCAAAATTCTGGTAACAGACAGGACTATTCCATATGTCTTCTTTTTTATTTTGAACAAATTTTTAGTGCATTTAATTGTGTCCTGTGCAGCCCAAATTTGAATGAAGAAGTAATTATGTTGTAGTGTCTTGAAGGATTTGAAGTCATTCTGAGTATCATTTTATCAGTTAAGTGCAGATGAAGCCTAACTTGATAAGACTCATCATGTAGAAAAATAATCTTAGTGGCTTAAAGATTTTTTTTTCAGTAACAATTTCCCACATATTCAAAATATGCTGACTTTGTACAAGGTTGAAGTTGTTACAGATTTTAGAAAAAATAAATGCAGCATTATTACAAGGTGAGTCACATCTACTTTCTGTGTAGTGACGTGTTCATATATACCTGCACAAGGGGTTTTTATGCCTTGTCATTTATTAGTAGTATTTAATGTGTGAAGAATGTGACTCGTCTCAGGCTTCCCAACTGTAATGATCTTTTGTGCTGGGTAACTTAGGAATAGAGTCTGTATCACTGACCATTTTTCCCTGTCCTGCATGCCATTTAGCAATTAGAGGTGATTGCAGCATCTGCTGTACAAGGAGGGGCTGAGAGAGCTGGGTTTTTTATCGCTGAGAAGAGAAGGCTGGGGGGCATTTCAGTCATTTCAGTAATACCTGTCAGGGAGGAGTGGGGATGGAGTCAGGCTCTCTTCTTGGTGATGCACAGTGGAAGGACAGGAGTCAACGGGCGCAAAATATAATACAGGAAATTCCATCTAAATACGAACTGTTTTACTGTAAGGATGACTGAATGCTGGACCAGGTGACCCTGAACCACTGTGGGGTGCCCAAAACCTGATGGGACACAGTCCTGAGCATGATTGCCATAATTGACAGCAGATGTGTTGGACTCTGTGTAATCTCTGGGGGTCTCTTCCAACCTCAGGTATGCCTTGTATTCTATTTCATGTTTTCAGTGTAGGTGGCCGATAGGCCCTTCACATTTTAGTAATGGAACAGCTTACTAGAACGGCATAATTCTTCATTCTGCTCAAACTGAACTGTATTTAAAATACCTGCCACAAAGGTTGTGGACACTGCTGTCCAGAAGTCTGGGAGCTCCGGGCATGACTGTCTCACAAAGTAAAGAGAAAAGGAACCTCCAGCTCTCCACATCATCTTTATCATGATGCATAACTGTTAGGCAGGTGTCAGGTCTTAGCTGGAGGTAAGTACTACCTCATAAGTATTTTAGGAAGGATAAAAGTACTTCATAGATCTTTGTGTAAAATGAGTTGTTTATCTTTCCATTGCTCCGAGTCTCTTTTCTTAAGCTTTTACTTGATTAGACATCCTATTTATCCCTTCCTCTATTAAGATCATGTGTATGTTAGAAGTCAGCCTTTGGAAAATGGGTTTTACCTAATGCATGATTAGAGGGTTCACAGGGCAAACAGCAGCAGTAACAAGATGCTCCTGCTTAGTTCAGAAGTTCTAACTTCCCAGTACAGGAGAGGAAAAGCAAAATTTCCTTTTTCTAAAACAAGTATTCTTATTCCATTTGATTAAAACCTTTTTTTAATGTATCAAGAAAGAATAAGATACTTAAGGTTTTGGGTTTGTTCTGTGCAGGAGATCAAGGGAGTATTTTTGCTGTTTGCAATTTGTTTAACTTGCAGTAAATCCCTGCTTTGAGATGCACTGGCCTGTGCCAGTAGCCAATACATCTTTGATAAGCAGAGTTATCTTTTCACTTTTAGATGGAAGTTTCCTTTTTAATGTACAGGATATCTATTTCCTTTAAAGCCCATTAGTGTAGGAGTTAAAACATGTTTGTAAGTCAGTACTAGTATATATAAAGTTCAGTGGATAATTTCCTTTCAGCTTGTTTTATTTTATTGATACTATTTGTCCTACACTGGAGCTACACACAAATTCCCTCTTCCATTTCTGCGTGAAGTAGGGATACATCCTTAAAATATGCATCCTCTATTTTGCTTTTAGGGATTCATCCTTATCCTTGTACAAAATTAATTAAGACATCCGTTTTCTTTTAAACTAGAAACAGCTTGTCCTTGCCAGATCTGTCTGTCCTTACGTTTTTGACTCAAGACTGTTTACCAAATTACTTTTTACGTATTTATTTTGTTTGTGCTTTAAAGTTGGTTGTGTTTTGCTGTCTCAAATTACCTTTAGATTTCACTAATTTTTATAAAACTCACTACTTTTTGGTGTATTTTACCTTTAATGGATTGTAAATGGATTTTTTAGTCCAAATGGAATTTTTGATTCTGATTCTCACATTCTTCACACGCACACAAATTTAAATGGACATGTATATATGGGTAAGCAGGTCACTCCCATGGCTATTGGGCAACATGATTAAGTGAAGTATTGAAGATAACAAACACGTCACTTCGGAGTATGTGCTGTGTGCAACAGGATAGCTGTAGTCTCATAAGGATCTTTCAGATCCTGTTGTTCTAAGGAGATTAGGGAACGGTTGTCTCTAGATGCACAAGTATCTGGACTTGGCAAGGAGCCCAGTGTGTGACTTCGGCGAAATTGCTTTCTCAGTCTCTTCTCCAACTTCAAAATAATGATTTTAGGAAAGAAGGAATTAAGAATCTTTTTTCTTGAAGGAGGGGGCAGGAGGAAGTTGAAGGTGGTGGGTGTTAGTCAAATTCTGTTCAGAACTGTCCACCAACCTGCCCTCAAAGACAAAAGGAATGGGTATTTACTAAATTATCCTTGCAACTTCTTGTGCCCTGGAGTGTGGTCATGGAATGGCTTCTCTATATAAACCTTTCTCCCCACCCCCTCCTTACTCTTAGATGGAAGTAGCTGCACAATTCTAAGTCTGCTTGAAACCTTCTCTGTTTTACAAGGCCACTGAATGTTTTAGTGTTGACAGTGTTGTTGATATACCTTGCAGTCTAGAAACCCACATCTTAAAAATACTTCCTTATTTGTTTTGTAATTTAATTCCATTCCTCTCTTTTTCTGTTTTTTCTTTGTTTTTATGATCCCTTGAGTAGTGCTAGTCTATAACAAGAAATGTATTTACTTTAACAGCTTTAACCTTGCAACATGATAAAATTGCCATCCACAGTACTTTGGGGTTGTTTTAGTATAACTTCTTATTTTTTGGGTTTTTTTACACATCCAACCTCCAACTTATATTAACAGAATCACTGTTTAGTTTGAATTCTGCTCTATATAATTCACCTGTTTCCACCCCTAGATGTCTTGATTCTTAAAAAATTCCCAGTGTTACTCTTCTGATTTTTCCATGATACAGAAATGTTTCCTAAACTTCCATCTGAGCGTGCTGTTTGCAACTTCCTTACCTTTACCCGTGGAAAACTCTTGAAAAGTGGCAGCAGTATGCTGTTGCTTGTCATAAATCACTGCCGTGGACAAGAGAGAACAATAATGAAAGTCAAAAGCATGTCAGGATTTTCTCTTCTTTATCCCACTTAACTGAAAGTCTTCTTCTTCCTTTCTTCTGGCTGATACCTTTTTTCTTTCAGGTTTAGTATCTTATTCTGTATTAAAGTTATGTCTCTCTTGTCAGTGTTGGGTTAGGCTGGTAGCTCTGGGGAGCTCTCATTATGTTCAGTTTAATAAGGATTTTTATTCATGCTCCATTGTGAACTGATGTTGGCTTTGATGGGAAATTGAAGAGTTGGAAAACAAATGTTAGCTGCTCTATGAAATGTTCTAATTCATCCAAGGCTTTCCTTTCCTTAAAAGTAATCTGTGATATGTGTTGAAGTAGATACTATAATGTATTTATGAAGCAGACTGGAAAATTTCAGCTCTTTTGAGAATGTGCCACTTGAGCGTGGAGTGCTTTATTTTGTAAGACGCTTTGGATTCATTTTATTTGTGTTGGAGGAGTATATACCCTGCACTTAAGCATTGACACACACTCCCTCCCTAGCTTGGATTGTTAAATTTCTTTCCTCTTTTATTTAAGAGTGAAAGGCTTCTTGAACCATTGAGAGATGATCATTCTTCTCCATGCTGCATGGAAACTTTCCAGGTCTTTGGTTTCTTCTTCTACGGTATTTTATAGTTTATATTTTCTTTTTCTTTTCCATTTTTTTTCCTTTTTTTTAGTGTTGCTTGACTTTATTCTTGGCAGCAGTTTACATCCATATTTCTCTGACAGTTATCCTTCTGTCACCCATCATTCTGTGTCAGGTTCAGTCAAAGCTCACTTCTGCTGAAGATTTGAGAGATCCGATTTCTGAGATGAATTTGCCAAGCTACTCCTCTGCTATCAAGGATGCTTCTGTTTTGCTCCTTTGTTCTGCATGCTTTGCTTCCCACTGAGCAGCTCTTGGCTTTTGAGTAAATTATGAGTTACATTCTTCCAGTGAGACTTGGTGGTAATTTTGATTTGGGTCCCCTTTAGCTTTCCCATGAAGAAGAAAAAAGGTTTTTCAGATCAGCTTCTTGTGGGAGCTGGAGCTTCAGTCAGCTCTCTGCTCTCCTCTCCTGACCTTATGAAGGTTGCTTGACTGACAGGATATTTTTAGCTTCTATTTTTCCCATTGCCATAGTATTATTTTGTTCAGGATCCACGCCAAGCTAATCATTCTAGAGTTCCTGAATCTCCCCTTTTACATTTTTTTAAATACTGCATATTAGTGTGGAGAGTCCTTTGATGTTTAGAATTTCTTAAGATTATTTAAAAAAACATTTGTGTTTCAGAGAGCTCCTCAGTTATTTCCTTGAAGCTTCTTGTGTGTAAATTATCTGTACCTCTCCTTTGTAAAATACTCCATTTTATCAGATAATGGTTTGGTTTTTTGCAGACATAAATTTTTCTCTTCCTTACATATGATTTTAATGATATGGATTTGTATTTTCTTTCCAGTTACAAAACAATCTTGCTTTTCTTCATATTTGTTTCATGAATTATCCATTTACCTGTGGCACTGAAATTCTAGGTTTTGGGGTTGTTTGGTTTTTTAGTTTCGCTGCTGCTTATGGCTTAGCCTCCTTAACATCTTGTTGCATTGCAGGATATCTATAGTGCTGTTTCTTGCCTTTTTTTTTTTTTTTTTTTAATCCAGGAGATTGTCCCTGAGTGCTACAGGAACAGCACTGCAGTCAAACACCCCCTCTGCTTCAGAAAGGGGATCTTTTTTTTTTCTGTGGTTTTCGCTTTATCCCATTATTCCAAAATAAAAAGGAATATTATGGACTTGTCTGTGAGGGTAGTGACCTACCATGATTGTGTTTGGAGAGGTCTAATGCCTGTGCTTTCACATTTAGGAGTTACATGATTTTGTGTTTACTCTGCTAGTTGAGAACAAGGTTTAAACTTGGGACTTGTATTGTTGCGTAGTATTACCCAGCGTGGGACTTGTCATCCACGTTCAAAATGATGGTGTAAAGTTAGTAATTTATGTTACAATATGGTTAAATGTTGCAGTTTTGCCAGGGCAAGCAGGTTAAAGACACAGAACCTCAGATTTACACCCTCTCTCTTATTATTTATTACAGGCAATATTGCAGTTGGAATATGGTTGTTAATACTTGCACCAAATAAACACTTTGTGCCTTGTGACCGTCCAACAACTCAGTTGCTTGGTAAAAAGTGGTTTGAATTACATGGGGATGTGCCACAACAGTGTATGTGAATCAATTCAGCTTTGTTCAAGCATAGTAAAAGCCATTTTGTTTTGTAAATTTAGCTGACAAGTTTAAGTAGTTTAAGACGCCTCCTGATTTTGATTTCCCTGTGAATGTTGGGGGCAGAAGAACTGTCAAGTAGCCTGGAGGAAAACATGAAGTTGGAAGGTTTCTCATGGATTAAGGAAAGACAGTTGCTCGCTGCTTTTACAGTTACCTGCTGTATACAACCAAAATTAGGAATTGGTTGTAGACCTGGGCTATCCAGGGTAATGGCTCAATTTTAGAAGTAGTTGGGCATTCAGTCACTAGTAATTTCTAATAATCTCTGCCAGCTTGTTATAAAGCGTGAGGGGGTTTGTATAAAATATGCTTCTAGGATTGGTTAAATGATTTATCTATGTTCTGACCAAAAGCAGGATCAGTATTACTGCTTTATTGAGAACTAGTTCTTTGAATTTGTAAATAACAAAAACTATCTTGTAAATAACAAAAAACTTCTTTGTAAATAACAGAAACTGTCACTCCTGTATCTTAGTGTATTGCTCAACTTACTCACATTGGAAACACTTGTTTGCATTTTGTTTAGATACTTTGAGCTGTTTTTGTTTTGTTTCCTGCAGTCAGGAGCACATCAGAAATATTTTCCTGTGTTTGAAGTGTATAGACTTAGATAGGATCTTCCCTGGGAAGCTTTGAAAAGTAGTTACGTCTCTCACTTACTGAGAGTATGTTCATTAGATCACTCAAATGTGGATCCAAGAGGAAGGATAGATAAAGATTAGCAGAGGGACTATTATTAGAGTGTTGATGCTTCTCTGTTCTTGCCTGCCCTCAGCTCTTTTCCTGGAGGTCTGTGCAAGCCTGTAAAGTTCGCATGCTCTTTTCACTTACAATGGTAATTCTTCCCACCCTTCATTGAGCACAAAGCCTACATACTTTTTCATCATTCTTTCGAATACTGAAAGATTTAATATCTTCTCACATAATAAAACAGATGACCAATGACCTTTACTGCAGCACAGGGAAGAGCAAGTTCTGTACCTGAACCATGAAGCGTTCAGGGTAAAGCACACTGTTTGTGGGGATGGTGTCACTTAGGAATGGCTGTAGAGCACTCAGCTCATAGCTCGTGGCATATGTTTACATGAAGCTGTAATACTGACCACTAAAGATCCTTGGAAATCTCATGATGACTTTTTAGCATCGCTAAAAATACAGGTATTTGTCCTGCTCTTCAGGCCGATGCATCCCTTAGGTTTGCTGGTGTCATTCCTTTATTTGTACCCTAAATTGGATGTAATGTGGCTGAGTGCTTTTATACAGCAACTGATAGTTCATTCTTTGTGATGGTTTTATAACAAAGATGCTATTTATGGTACTATAATTTCATCAACTTAAAAGCAGAAGGGTTAGCATTTGCTTCATTACAGACTTTGAGTATGTGAATAGAAGTTTATAAACTTGACAGTATTTCTTAAGTGCTGGTGTTTATTTGTGGGTGTGGATTTAGTCTCCTAATTATAGTACTCTTCTAGGAGGAACAGATGAAGTGAATCATTGTTCTAGGGCTTTATGTTTTTTATCCCAGTGTCTAAGGAGGAGTAAAATTCTCCATATACTTCTGTATTCTGAGTATTGTGTGTGGTAACTGTGCTGAACTTGTTGTTGTGGAAATGATTTATAACACTTGGTGACTGCTTTAGTGTTGCTTATTTGATAGATGACAACAATGCTATGCTAATGATATGTTAAGCGATTTTCTAGTCTGAAGATGGTTTTTTAAATAAAATGGTCTGCTGACCATTTTTGATGAATAAACCTTGAAGGAAAAAGTAAAATGCATATCATTGATACAAGTAAAGGTTACTTACAGATGCAGTAATTTTTAGAGAATAATGATAATTTTAAACAAAAAGTTCCAGTGAAAACAAAAATATACCTACAGGTTACTTAGTCTTCCTAATTCTATTCAGTCTTGGTTTTTTTCACTTCTCTTTTTTCTTGATAAAATTCTGAGTCCTCTGTTATGAGCAGTTTGGGACAAGTCAAACCGTCCCCATTTTGCATCTGGTGAGATGTAACTATGAAGCTCTGAAGTTATATGAGAATACAAAGGGAGCAATACTACTTGAAATTTCTCAAACTCTCTTCCTATCCAAAAGTTCACTCAAATATCTTTATTCTATGTAGAGAAAATAGGATTAAGAAAAACTGATTTGTAGTGTTCTCTGGAAGCTGGTGTTATCAATGCTATTACTTTTATGTACCAGGCTTAGTTTAAATATCTGTGTGATCTCATTTATACAGGTTTCTATAATCCCTTCATGATGCAGTTTTCGAACGTGCGGTTGTTGTAGCCCAGCTACATTGGAATTATTTTCTAATAACTCCTGACATCTAATAAAAGAATGGAGATCAAAACAATTTTATGTTAATCTATAAAACTGTCATGCACCTGTATCTTAAATATTATATGGCACTTTGATTGGGTGTTTTGCTTTTCTTACCCTCCCTTTTCCTAAAGTTGCAGAAGAACTAAGAGGTACAGAGAGTCACAACAAGGATCATCAAACCTAGGGACAATTTTGCTACATGAAACAATATTATCTACTTACCTTTCAACCTGAAGAAGTCACTAAGAGGCAAATGTGGTGATAGTTTCTAGAACATATTTAGGAGGCAATTGTTCATTGTCTTCCAATCTCTTCTGACTGGGAGGTGTCAGAAGAGGTTACTGGTCTGCGGGTTCAGAATCAAACAGCAAGAGATGAGGCTTCATACATTTTGTGGGTATCTGGTGAAACTCCTTGTGTTAGAGGATGTTCTGGATGTTAAAAGGGCCAGATGCTGACTGTACCAATGCCATGAAGAGAAAGGGATCTGGAACAACAAAAAAAAAAAAGCAGAGATCTCACTGCTGAATCAGACACAAATGGTGTGAAGCTGGACAGACCTTTGGTAATGTCATGCCTTGCTTGGTTCATAGATCCCTCCCTGCACATTTTACTTCCTTGCTTCTGGATGCAAGGCTAAATAAATCTTTTTGGATTAATATGGTACAGCCACTTTTTTGTTTGTTCTGGTATTTCAGTTACAGTTTCAGTTTGTGGTTTTTGTGTTCTGGGGAGACTTTTTTAAAGATTGTAAAACTCCGTTTTTCATTAACTAGTTATCTCACAGTAATTCTATTTTAAGTCATAGTTCAAACCTTTAAGTTAGGTGAACTAAATATGATCCCATAAAGTTTCAGATTTAGAGACCTGGGAATGTTTCTTATTCAACTTGAAAAATGTGAGGAATGACTAAATGGTAAAAGTATGCAAAATCATTGCATGAAAGGGGTATGTCTAGCCTATGGCAAAGAAGTCTAAGCAATGAAGACTGCACATTTTTTTTAGGCAAAAACTTTGGAAAAAAGATTTTTTTATGCTTATATTTTTCTAGTTATCTTCTGGTTTGTTTTGTTAGAGGAACTAAGGGAATTGCTTGTTCAATAACTCACAGTGTAAAATTCCTTACTGTTGAGTAGTGGCAGTGATCCCAATGCCAGAAGGAAGAAGGAATGCTTGCAAGCCTAGCCTAGATATGTGGCAAGAGGAGAACTGCAAAAAGCCATGTAAGGGTAAATAAATTCTAGGTCATGGGGGAGCCATCATCGGCTCACAGAGATGGAAGTTGAAGGATTTTTGCGCTTTACCCTTATACCTTTAATATTTCTAAGGAATCTTCAGTTCTGTGCAGTCCTCTTCTGGCACTAAAAGTAAGCACATATCTTGGATTTGTGAACAGATTAAGCTAATACTATCTTCTTTTCATTTCTTTTAATAGTGATTATGGTTTTAAAGTTAAGCATATGGAATTTAGGAATTGCTGCAAGTGGATATGCTTTTAGCTGAAACTGTGTAAGTGCACTAGGGTGTAGTACTTAATAATTTCATCTCACAATGCTTCTAAACCAAGATAGCGTCTCAATTCAGCATTCAGGACTGGTGAGATGCTCTGTATGTCTTTTCCTTTTCTTCATTTAATGTGTGAGTTTAAACCTACGTTAGTGCACATCACATGAAGCCATCTCAGTTGCAGAATATTTGGTTCTTTCTCGTCCTTTGCTGCTGGTCATTGCCCCTCATCATGCGGCGCTGACTGGTGGCTGCTCCTCCAGGGCTGGGCTCTCAGGGGTCCTGTTGTGCTGCTCTATCACAAGGTGGAAATCTGGGACAAAGGCAGCTGCCTGAGGCAGTGGAGTGGGTTTGTGGCACAGTCATGAGAAAACCTGCAGAGTTTCTAAATGCTATAAAGTGGCCCCTGTATTTAGTTATTTTTTTTTCACACTGGCTTTTTGAAAGGATTTTGTATCCCTTGATAATGTGCTACTGGCTAAAGACCATGTCTTCAAGTCATCACACGGCTGACAGGAGACTGCTGCCATTTGGATTGTCTAACACTCTAGGTTTTGGTGGATTGCATATTTATGTTTTAGTTTGGGTCTGATTCAAACAGAGTAATTCCTGACTAAATCTGCTAATGAACTCATGAATGCAGGTCAAAATGCTTGCTCTTTTCTCCTGGAGTGTTCAGACTGGAATGACAACGGCTTTCTGCTTCCCTGGAAAGTATATCCACCAGACTGGCTTTTAGACACGTTCCTCTGTTTGCTGAGGTCCTGTTCTCAAAACATTCCAGGTCTCATATGTAAGAGCCTCTTTTCCTGACTAAAATTTGAATGACCTTAATTGCCATATCATTTTTTTATTTCTTTTTCTTAGTGGCAACTATTTAAAAAGTTCAAATTAGGACAGAAGCCGGTCATTCTTGTTTATTTAAAAAAAAGTCTTCTAAGAGGGATAAAATTCTGTCTGTACAAATTCTGCTAATCATCTATGCTGCTTTTACTTTCCAAATAAAGCCGGCGATTCCTGCTTTTGTCTGCTGGTGTTTTGAGATACCTTGTAATCTTAGTTTTGTTGGGGGTGGGTGTTTTTCTATCTGTGGGAATTTTTTTTCTGCCTAACTCTGTATTTTTTGTGCATTTTAACAGGTGCATGCAGTACTTGTTCAGTAGAAGATAGTGCAGAATGAAAAGAAGCAAGGGTGAGGCTTTTATTTGAAAGAAAAAAAAGAGCTGAGGAGGAAGTTCACTGCTGAAAGGGTTATTGTAATCAAGTTTATCATGGGAGCTTGCTGTTGTGTAACAGAAACTCTAGCTTGTCCATACCTGTCTTAAAGCATTACTTAATGAAGAAAGAAAACAAACCTACCAAAATATTTATGAAATTCAATAAAATTTGTTCCCAAACTCTTAAATTTCAATACATTATGACAATTCAGCTTCTTACTGAATTACTCTGTGTTTATAGAAAGACCACATTTTTTACGGAAGTGGTATTTTTCAGACTTACCTTGTGAGCATGAACAAGTTAATACTCAAGCACGTGTCTCTCGTGCTTTAATAATATTGAAACTCATTCATTCAAAAAACACTTTAACTGGGTATCTTGTAATGAAAAATATGTCTTCCTCTGAAAGGAGCCTATTGAAAGGTCTGCTAGGCAGCCAGTGAAGCATTTTTTCCTAGTGGAGTACATCTATATTGGATGTTCAGTTAGCTTTTATTCTCTTGTTTGTGGGTTGCTGGGTCATCCTCGTGCCATCTTAAATTCCTCAGTAAAAACAGCCTGTGTCAATGTAATGCAATTTAATATCCTAGCACACCTAATTTTTTTCTCTCAAAAATGCAAAACCATTGTTTAGTGAGTCATTTTCTTACAGTAATCTTTTTCTGTACAAAGATCCTTCTCATTTCCTCTACAATAATGATCAGGAGTAATTTGGGATTTTAAGATGTAGTAGCCATTGCAGCTGAAACAGTTATTAAAGGAGAGAGCAAGAGAGAGGCTGCCAGTGTGACATCTATGATTTTCAAATGGTGTCTTGACTTTTTTTTTTCCCCTTCCCATTTTTTCCAGACAGATAACTTAGGCAACTTCTTTGCCTGTCATCAAGATGGACAAATCGATTTCCTTTTCCTGTTTTAACCTTTTAGTTACCCTTTCTGTTTGACAGCAGTCTTGGTCTCTTTATGTCTTTCCCTCGTGGCAGGAGTCACACGAGATGCATATTTCTTAGCAGTTATCTAAATGGAGTCATAGCAGTTTCACCTGTCTTTGTTCTTCTTGTCATTTGGTTCCCTTTTAATAATTCCAGGCACACCCTCTCGTTGTTACATCAAGCATCTGTATGTGATTCATGGGTATCAGGGTTTGAAGAAATCTATCCACTCGTTTAGTCCACGTAAGAATGACTGCCCTGAGTCAGGCTTGGGGTTCATGGAATCTGTTCTGTTTGGGATGGTGACCTAGGAAAGGAGGTAGGAGCAGGGTGCAGTGGTTCTCCCCAGTGTACTTTCACACTCAGCAGTAAATCACAAGCCTGGGACGTTTCTGTGCAGCAGCAGTAACAGTGCTTACAATGTCACAGAATCACAACATGGTTTGGGTCGGAAGGGACCTTTAAAGATTGCCTATGTCTCTTCTGTATACCTTATGCTCTGGCAAAGGCTTTCCTGATGAGGCTACGTAGAATCTAACTGTGCAACAAAGTTTATTATATTAGTTTTTTTCCAAATTGGTTAGATGGCAAGAAAATTTCGAGTGTTTCTTATTTTTTAAAAGTTTGCATTCATAATACACAATGTTAAAGCATGTTTAATTTGTGCGTGATGGCTGTTGTATTTGTTTGCAGCTGTTTCAGGTGGGATGGTGGTGGTCCCTGAGAGGTAGATGGTGGTCAGGCAAGGGGGAAAAACAGTGTGATTTTAAAAATACATCAGCAAGATTCTTTGGTATGTGTTTATATGGGAGGTAGCCAGATCAGTAGTACTGTAAGAATGCACAAAAAGCATGGCAAAAATAATCATTAGTAATATAGAAGCTTAGGCTTGCTGACCACGTTAATGATCTAGTGTGTAACAATTGGTTCACAAGGTCATTTCATTCAGTTTTAAATATTAATTTGGATGTAAATTTCACAGTTGATACAGTTATTGTTTTTACTGTCAATTCTTTTGTGTAACCTGCATGCACTGTGGCTGGTGTCGTCCCACGTCAGGCTCTTGCTGCAGATGACCAGATATATCTGAACCACTTGAGCAGCAGGAGCAAAGTAAGGTGAACCAAGTGTTGTAGAGAACTCGACTGCTATGCTCATTGTTGGTACCTGATTTTACCTTATGTAAATGTAAAGCTGCTTGGGTTTCTGGGAATGTGTGTTTCAATGCAGTCTGTATTCAAAGATATTTATACACATTAGGGCAGCCATTTGATTTATTATTTTTACAGTTAATATCTTTTATTGTATGGGCATGCCTTGCTTTACACAAGATTTGAACCAAAATTCTGGATTGTGTTGCATAAAACCCCTTCTCCAACCCTCATAACTTGATGTTTCCCAAACCTTCAAGTTAAATGGCTTTCTTAGTCCATTTCCTGACAAGTTTGGTACACTGTTGTTCCAACTTGGTTTAGGCTGAATTTTGTCATCTTAAAAATGATGAAGCCTTGCTGAGTTTTGGGTAATTGCAGTCCTATCCAACTCGAAATGTCACATGACTCCCAGAGACCCACTAAAAGCCAATAATGCAAAAATGAGTTGGACCTTATTAGATTCCAGTATTAAATGGTCATTAAACAGTCACTTGGGGAAAATGTCCACTGTGGAACATAAGCAGCCTAGGTGAAGGTAGAACTTTAGAGAATGTACAGGCATGGGAAAAAAGGGTTCCCAAGATGGAAATTCACAGGTAGAAGAATGATAAGGAAGGGAATTGTGCTGCAAAAAAAAGTACTGAAAAGGAAAGAAGGAAAAATGGAAGGGAAAAATTTAAAACAACTGTATAATCAATTCTTTTCAGAAGGGATAGAACATTATCATTCTAAAATAAACTGAGTCGTGAGTATTGTGAATATGTAAGTAATGCCTTAATGCCTGCAGGAATATTGTCCTGATACACAAGAAGGAAACGGCCTATACAGTCGTCTAAGAGGAGAATCAGTCAGACCACATTTAAAACAAGAAACTATGGAGCCTGCAAATTATTCTAGAAAGCCAGCCAGTGCATATTATTTTCTCCTTGTTGATCAGCAACATTCTGATATTGTCCTAACAAGTAGGAGAGGCTGCAATCTTGGCTTACCCAAAACAATTACCTGTTACTGTGATCTGATTATCATGCTAATAGTTTGGCTCCTCTGCTCCTGAAAACCAACTTGTTGTTTTCTAATATGGGTGAAAAATGCCATGTAACTTTGATAGATAAAGACAACCACTTTAAATAGTCTAATGACTATCATCATAAAAATCTTGTTCTAGACACTTCTTTACCAACTCAAAAGTGTGTATTTTGTTCTCCTGTGCTCAGATGAAGTTGTTGGGCAGGAGGGCTGGGGGAGGTACTCTCAAGTACTACTAATCTTCTGTACTGCTTTCTGGAGAAGACCTGTAGCTACCTTATTTGTCATATGTGAGAATAACATGGAAGGCTTTTAAAGACAATTTTAAAGACAAAGCTTAAGAAAAGTTCTCTGTCCCCCACCTAGACAAGTTACAGACTCTGTCAGCATTGTTGATCAGTCTTGAAGAAATCGCATCTTGCGAAACTGCAGAAAAGGCTAGCAAGAGGCATAACTTTAAAAGGGTTTTCTGTCAGTCTTCCTGGAATTATTAGGTGCCCTCAAGGGTTTGTAACTTGAGTTTTATGTGTGGCTTTTATACTGTTTCCCAGGTTCTTGAAACAAGGTGAGAGCTCAGTAACTCCACGTGTTGATGGACAGGGGAGTTGTCCTAATATTTAGCACAGAAATACAACTTGAATTTTTTAATTTACGATTGGATAAGTGAAAGTTACACTTGGAGAGAGTGTGGCATATGATCTAACACTGTCCTCTGTTGTCCAAGTACTCCTCCCTTGGGGTTTAATCATGGGGTGCTGGAGGCAGAGTTTTTTTTACCTGAAAGAGGGAGGCCCCAGCTCTGGATCTTGCTTTCCTAGTGGATTTGCTGGTTGACTTCCAGTGCAACTTGTTTTATCAGGTT
>VXAY01002045.1:321757-345854 GCA_013399855.1 Oxyruncus cristatus | reverse complement strand
TTAGGTTTTTTTTTTTTTTTTTTTTTTTTGGCAGAGATACATAGCTAGGTAGAAGGTGATAACTTTTATTAATTTGAGGCTGCTTGTTTTGCTGTATCTTGCTTTTTCTCAATATTGTCCCAACACTTATGGTGTTGACTGTGTGGAATTTGGGAGTTCTTTCTGTTTTAACCTTTGCAGTACATTTGAATAAAAGAATAAAATATTTGCAGAATAAAAGATTTGCTGTATGAACTCACAGCTCTTTCAGAATTAAGCAGGGTATGCAGTGACTGGTGAAAACAGCCAGTGCTTGATTCCTAAAATAACCCAGCAGTCTCCTCAGTCCTCGACCTTTCAGCCTTTGGCCCTTTGCTGTGATGTGTCCTGCGGAGGTGTGATCTTGTGCTGGATCCAGCTTCTCCTTGCAGCTCACAGTTGCAGAGATGACTGTACTCCTGGAAGCGTGGTCATGACTCAGTGCTGCGTTGTAGCAACAGGAGTACTGCGGTGAATGTTTTTGAACTTAAGGGGTTAAGCCCTGGAAAGTAGAAATTGATTTGGTTGATCTTTATGGTCTATTAGGATGCCCTTCCTAAATCTGCATGTCCCAAATATGTTTAGATTTCTTATGAACACACATCAAGGAGGAACAGTTTTCGTCTATTAACACTCTTTTTAAAAGAACTCAAGTGGTAGCTCTCAGTCTTATTTGTAGTTTTTATACCACTCGTTTGCCTTCAAAAAAAGGAAAGCCTTGATTGTCATTGCAAAGCGGAGTGTTTTCTGGCCATTTTGAAAAAGAACCAATTTAACTTCTCTAAATTGCAAACAAAACCTTTGAAACAAAAGTAAGTGTTGGGCCTGGCAAGGAAGGTATGATTCAATGGTGCCTAGGATAGGAAGGCCGTCTCCTTGCCCTGGTACAGTGAGAGAAGCTCAGGTAGAAGGTCATAGAGGTGTCTACCTTGAGTCCTTCAATTAAGAGCTGTATCCCTTAAAGTACCTCGGTATTAAATTAGACTGTGCAGATAGCTGCACTGGTGACAGTTTAATGTTTGAGAATGGGAATGCTTCAAGTGACTGAATTCCCAGTGTCTTAATTTATTTTCATCTGTGATAAATTATTAAGGAGCTACTAATTCAACTGCTTTTCGTTAAAGGGAAAGGCATATTTCTTTTATATCTAATTAGGAATAATATTTATATAATGTTCTTACTTGAATTATCTGAGACTTTAATTTTTCTCTCACTATGCTCAAGAGAAGTTATGTATGATTCAGGTTTTGTTCCAAGATTGTTTTGGTGTTCAATTTAGCACTGCCGTTTAAAAGGAATAGAAAGTACTGTAAGCCTAGTCTACTGCAGAACTGTGGTAATACGTGTTTTTCTTGTTTCTCAAGATAGTCCTGGTGCGGTCTAAGCCAATTTTTAGCACTGTTTAGAAACCCTAATGAACATGATACAACTTCCTAACTGTTACAAAAAGTTACATGTGTAATAGTAAGTGACAGCAGAATTATTCATGTGCTTAAGCATGTGTTCACACAGTTAATCAAGTCTGAAGTACAGTCTGAGAGGAGGTCATTTAAAAAAAGAAAATGAAATGTTGGTAATCACTCAGAATTTGAGCACTGGCTACACAGTTTATATTAAAAGAGATGATAACAAATTATTGAATAAAACCACATCCTTGTTGGGGGGAAGTTTTGAAGTTGTGCACGAAGTGTAACTCCCTGCTAAGTTTCTCTTAAAGGAAGGTTCCATATGCACAAATTGACTTATAAAATATGAATACTTGATGAAGTGCTGTGCTGAATTAGAACCACCAACTAAAGCAGAAAAAGCATTGCTTTTTATACATTTAAAATGGTAAAGTAGCCTGAACAACCTAAATTATTGCTTTGAGAGGTAAATTCAAGTAATCACTTAAAATACAGAAAATTTAGAATGTTTAATGAAACAGTTGAGGTATTAAGAAATGAGGGTCAAACCTTACAGTCCATACTTATGCAAACTTCGGGTCCTGTTGAGTTCATTATGTGTAAACATGTCAATATCTGTCTGTTAGTTGTATTCTTCTCTAGCAGAAAAGCTTCAGTAGAAATTGGGAGAATTTTGCTCATGTAGTCAATAGATTTGAAAAGAGAATTGCAGATTTATTTTCACTAAAAAAATATGCAAATATGGAATTTTTTTTTAAAATGATATTACATTAAAGATTCTGTGGAAGGGTTCTATAGAATTTGGGCCTGCTGCTGAATGGCAATATGGCCACAAAGACCAAGGAGAAAGCTAAAGTGATGAATGCCTTTTTTTACCTGAGTTTTTTAGAAGCAGGTTAGGGAACATCTGAACAAACTGGATGTAGGAAGGTTCATGGGCTGTGATGGGATGCTGCCACAAGTGCTGAGGCAGCTGGCTGGTGTCATCTCAATGTCACTGCCAATAATTTTTGAAAAGTTATGGTGACTGCGCAAGTCCTCGAGGAAGGTGATCCTTCCTCTCTGCTGAGTACTGGTGAGACACACCAGGAGTGCTGGGTCCAGCTCTGGGCTATCCACTGGAAAGGAGATGTGAACGCAGTGGAGTGAGTCCAGTAAAGGGCTGTGAAACTGATGGAGTGAAGCATCTGACAAATGAGGGTAGGCTGAGAGAGTTGTGACTTTTCATCCTGGAGCTGGAGAATACTCAGGGCGAGTGTGATGTGATTATCTACAGGAGGGTGCAAAGGAGGAAGACCAGATCCTCCTTACTGGTATCCAGTAACAGGATGAGAGGAAATGGGCACAAATTGAAATACAAGAAATTCCATTTAAGTGTGAGGGAAAACAAAGCCTTTTTTCTTCTGTACACTGGGATTGGTGAAACAGAAACACTGGAGAAGGTAGAGTGTTGGTTGCAGGTCTGAAACAACTTTGTATTTCTTCCTTATATATTTCATGGGATTTAAAACTAGCACATCTCTCTTTGCAGTACTGCAATCTGGCAATTCTTGCGTGTGTGTTTAGTCACAGAGTGCTAAAAGAGTCTATATAAATAATCCTGTATTAAACAATACAGAATTTAACATTGATAACTAATTTCAAATCTTTAACAAATATGGTAATAGAGCAAATGAGTAACACATTTTAATGCTGTCTTTCAGTCATGGCCTGTATATGAAGAAGTATACAACAAAATGCTTGAGCTTGCGGCGTTTTTAGACCTGCCTCGTTTTCCAGATATAACAGACAGCTGCTTTCTTCATCCAGACATGTTGTGCATCAAGTACTTGATGGAAGCTAATTTACCTGGTAAATATTTTCCCTAGCCTACGCTGATAAAACTTTTCTGTGGTTTATTAAACTCTGGCAAAAAGGCTCAAATTATTACTTTTGAAGTGCTGCTCTTTTCCTCCTAATTTATTCCCATTTAAACTTGAACTGGAAGGTATTTCTTCTGTAGAAAACACCTTCATCAAACATTTAGAGTATGTATTATAGGCCCAGATATGCAAGGGCACTCTGGTGTTGGCTCTCTAAGTTGTGGAGTGGATACTTCATTTCAAATCTTTCAGTATCCATGTGAGCTAAGAGGCACTAGTTGAATTCATGTGATTTATTAACTTTAGCTAACTGATTCATGAGTTGGGACTTGATTGCTTAGCTCCTGAATTTTCATATATAGTAATGACTGTATGTTCTCTAATATAGAATGTGTTTTGTATATTATATCATATTGCATATTAGCATTAATTTCAATATTGACACTGTGTGACAGATCAGCTGCTGTCTCACTGTATTTATGATTTAGTTCTAAAACCGTATATTGTTAAAGTATTGACTCTTTAAGTCTTGAATATTTAATTGTCAAAGAAAGGCCAGTATGCCCTAGTGTGTGAACTGTCTTTTGGGTTACCATACTTTCTGTCAAATGCCACTGTCCCGGAAGATGAGTTCTACAGACAAACGGCCTGTCAATTAATTTTTTTTCCCTCAAAGCACTCCAACAAACTGGGAATAAGGTAGGGGGTTAGTGTCTTATTTTGCAGTTAGTTACATTTAATAAAGGTGCTTGGGTTTTCTATTTACTCACAGTTGAATGAAGATAAGATAACCAACAGATTTAGGGCTAAAATTCCAGAGTAGAAATTCTAATTTCATAGTTTTACACCAGTGTTATGATCCTGTAGAGGATCACCTTATTTTGCAGATTGTGAAGTATCAATTGAATGGAAGCAAAGACTAAAAAATTGTAATGTTCAGATTTATTACTGAGAAATACAAAGCATGTACTTTGAAAATTACTGTAGAAGAAGAATATAATGTTCTTTACTTTTTCCTTGCAACTATGCTTTTTATCATGAAGAAACATTTTTTTAAGTATTGAAAAAGGACTGCTGCTGTTGTCTAACAAGTCCCCCAAAAAATAAACAATGAATTGGCAGTCTTTCTTAGGACACTTAAGTGCTAATGAAGAGGCCATTTAAAGTATCTGAAATAAAACATACTGCTAGTATTTATAAGAAAATATAATTTCCAGACTTTGGTTACCTTTTACTGTTATGTACGAGAGCATTAAAAACAAGTTCCTACTGAGCTGTTTGTAAGCAGCGAGAGCCTGTAAGTATAGCTGGATTAAGGTTGTACTTAGTCATACATTGCTAACCTTTGTGGAATCCGATGGTGATGTAATCGGCTCCTGTATTTCTTGCTGAACAGGAAAGGTGAGAAATTTGGGGGATTTGTACCTGTGAAAAATAAGCAGAGTAATAAGAGACTGTATAGATACACTGCTGCTTGTGGAGCTGCGGTTGTATCTTAGTGGCACAACCTGCGCTAGCGGGTGCGATGGGGCTGCGCGGGGTAAAGCCGGGTCTAACCTGCCGGGTTTTGTAAGGGGAGCAGCAAACGCTGCCCTGCCACGATCCAACAGCTATTCATACCCAAACAGCTGCTTCAAAACTAGCCCCTGTTCCTCTTACGTACAGTGCTGAATCCATCCTGCCGTTGGTACTCGTTCAGTCAACATACAGGAAAAAAACTTGTGACAAGTTTTTTTGGCTTCTGGGGTGTTTTTTTAAAACTACATTTATGTGGATTTGCGATAGGTTTTCCCAGAATAAAATTCAGGATGATCTCACAACATCATTCGAGTAACATCAAAACACTATTAAATTTGTGATTCTTTTTCTCTCCATGTGAATATATAATGTCATAAGTGTTTTCCATGGAAGCACAGTGAAGGTTGCCGAGTATTTTTAAAAATATTCAAAAATACTCAACCTGAAAAAAATGGCTGTCAAATGGTCCTAAAATATCTAAATATTGTTTTCCTCAAATGACCAACATATTTGCACTGTAAAAATGTTTTTAGCTTGTCTTAACGTACTCCTTTTAAGTTTTATT
This sequence comes from Oxyruncus cristatus, assembly GCA_013399855.1. Taxonomy (NCBI): domain Eukaryota; kingdom Metazoa; phylum Chordata; class Aves; order Passeriformes; family Cotingidae; genus Oxyruncus; species Oxyruncus cristatus. The sequence continues at coordinate 340,485 of VXAY01002045.1, read as the reverse complement.
TATATTAATCAGATGAATTGCATAACTGGACTTGTCGAGTGGTGAAAAAAATCGGTATTGGAGAAGTGGATTTCCTGACTCTTGTGCCTGGAAATAAGTCAACAAGAAAAGTGAAATATGATATTCTTGCTGCAGCAGTTATTGTAGTTGTGCTCAAATTACTGTTTTTATTGGATGATCACTATGAATGGTAAGTGTAAAGGCAAATCTGTAGCAAAGCCCAAATTTCAAATAGTGCAAATGATTGTTTTTTGGATTGTTCCTTCTTTAGAATTAAATTTATAGTATTGGAATTTCCGATAGGTTTAAATGTACACCTGGAAGGATTTTAGACATGAAATATTACTTATTTTTAAAAATCATTGGTTTGAATCTGAAACTTGGAATAAAATTCGGGTGTCATTTTTGTCAGTTGTATTTGAACTTCATGTAAAATTGCAGTATTTAGATCTACAAAACAGCCTGATTTTTTATTTTTTTTCCAGGTTACTTTCAGACTTGGCTGAAGAAAGAAATAAAAATAACAAAGAAGGTATATAAATATTCTAGTAGAAGCAATGTTATAATTTAGTAAATGAAACAACTTTGTAATCAGGCTTAAAAAGACATCTTATTGATAATTAAAATGTGTTTTTCTCATTTATTCTTTTAGGGCAAATCTTTATTCAGATAAAAGATTATATTCTGCTCACGTAAAATGTGAGGCCTCATGTGTACCTGCATAATTCGTATTGTGCTGGATAGGGGAGTTTGGTACACATTTTGCTAGGTACCTCTCTGCTTCTGCTTGTGCATGTTTGCCTCTTGTTTTAGAATTTTGTGCTTGCTGGGTGAAGATGAATGGATACACATAAAGAGGGAATGCACTTTGATCGTAAATAGCAGATACTTACTAGGGGCATCAAACCACATTTATGATAAAATCCGAACTTGTTTAGTCTTGTTAAATAAAATGTCTTAGTGTGTAACATATTTCAGATGTAATCTAGTTTCTTAGTCCAAATAATCTTGAGAGAGTGTGGAAAAGCTAGCAGCAATTAAGATAGAGAAGATAATGGTGTGAACATGGTTCTTTGAGGGCAGAAAGACCAAATCAAAGGTTAGAAATCTTCAGGAAGATGTTCCATGGCCTCATCCAGCTCACAGTTGAAGATAAAATCCAAGATGTGTTACAGTGGTTTATCTATTAAGTCTTCCATCCAGTTTTGGGTCCATTTTGACCCTTCTGCTATTTTTTAAAACTGAAGTCAGTAATAAAATCAGTGTTAGCCATGTGTGAGCACAATTACTGCTGTAACTAGAGACAGTCATCACTGTTAACTAATACTGGTAATTTTCAAGTGGATTACTTATTGTGTATTCTTTTTTTTCCTTTTTATTTTTCTTGAAAACTCGAAGTACATGATAGTGACAAGAGTGAGAGTTGTGCAACTGCTTTACAAGCTGAGGCTCAAAGCCATTAATGTCTTAATGGGGTTTCTCCCTTATTAACAAGTGTCATTGCTCTTGGGAACAACAGCTCATTTTTTGCCCACTTTTTTACTTTAAAATCTGCTGGTGCAAATTGATCCATATGCTCTGTTACGTTGTCCCTATCCTGTAAATGTTGGGGTGATGGTGAGCAGCTGGGCAGAGGAGCTGATGTGAGAATTTCTGTTAGAGCAGTGATTAGTGCCAGAGCTCAAAACTGCCTCTGGCATTTTCCCAAAGTTAGAGTGCTGAAATGAATAATGGTTAACACTGAGTTTTAAAGATTCAGTTTATGTTGACTCCATTCCCAGTTGTTAACTATCCTTTCTCTAGTCCTTAATTGTAGGAGCTGAGTATTTCAGCTCCTACAATTCCTCAAGACACACTGGAAGCTGTACAATAGATACTTGTAGTTACCTAGTGTGTGTGTTCTATGATCTGCACACATACACAATACAGTTTATGTTCAAATAAAATGTGATTGATACATGTATATGTATGTGTGTGTCACAGAGCTGTGTATTTTCCATTCAGCTCAGCTACATGACCATCAGACTAGCAGTACTGGCCAGGTCAGTGGTTATTACAGTGTAGCATTGTGTCTCTGACAATGGTTTTGCTTGTGACAGCTGCTTAATATTTCATATGAAGTTTAATACAAATTTCTACCACCCCCAAACTGCCCTCTCAGCAGTTTAGGAGTGTTTACTTAAACCTCTGGGTTTAAGGAGTTGATAAAAGAACTTGTATGCACACCTTCGAATTTCAAGAACTGCTGTAGGGTCTTTCTTGCCTTTATGTGTCTGCTGCTTTTTGAGCCCATCTATATTTATTTCATCTAGACATCCTGTGGCAGGATAACACAAATAGCAAAACTGCAGATAATACAAAACATACATAAGTTTGATTGTAAGAACAGTATATTCACCTTCAGAGCAGTTCAGACAGCTGGCTGGCACAGCTAAGCATGATGCAAGCATTGCATGCAGTGCAGCTGGGATGATGGGGAAATGCAAAGCCTGGTTAATTCACAATGCAGATAATCCACCCACAGGGAAGAAGAGTTGATTGTATTTTAAATATATAAATCTACACCTTATTTCTGTTTGGAGTTCTTATCCTTACTGTAGCCAGTTCGTCTGCTTCAGTTTTGTGCCTCTTTGGAGGATCAATGATAAAGATGCTGCTACATGTCCTACACTTTCATGCTTTTGCATGTGCTGGTTAATATTTGTTTACATATCGATGAGTGAAGTTCCTGTGCTCAAAAGCATGGGAGGCTGATACAAAGTGAAGACCATTGTCTAGTTTATCCTTCCAGCCCTGTACAGTTTCATGCGTAGTAGTATAGACAGTGGGGAGCCGATGAAATTGTGTGAAATTTTACACTGAAGGCTGTGGATGTGGGAAGGCTGTGGATGTGTCTATCTGGACTTCAGCAAAGCCTTTGACACCATCTCCCACAGCATTCTCCTGAAAGGGCTGGCAGCCCAGGCTTGGACAGGGGCACTCTGTGCTGGGTTAGGAACTGTCTGTTTCATATCTTTACTGATGATCTGGATGAGGGCATTAAGTGCACCATTAGTAAATTTGCAGATGACACCAAGCTGGGGGGAGTGTCGATCAGCTGGAAGGCAGGAGAGCTCTGCAGAGGGACCTGGACAGACTGGAGAGTTGGGCTGATTCCAACGGGATGACGTTCAACAAGGCCAAGGGCCGGGTCCTGCACTTTGGCCACAACAACCCCCTGCAGCGCTACAGGCTGGGCACAGAGTGGCTGGAGAGCAGCCAGGCAGAAAGGGACCTGGGAGTTTGGATTGACGGGAAGCTGAACATGAGCCAGCAGTGTGCCCAGGTGGCCAAGAAGGCCAGTGGCATCCTGGCCTGGATCAGGAACAGTGTGGCCAGCAGGACCAGGGAAGTGATTCTGCCCCTGTACTCGGCGCTGGTGAGGCCACACCTGGAGTGCTGTGTCCAGTTCTGGGCCCCTCAGTTCAGGAAGGATATTGAGGTGCTGGAGCAGGTGCAGAGAAGAGCAACCAGGCTGGTGAAGGGACTTGAGCACAAGTCCTGTGAGGAGAGGCTGAGGGAGCTGGGGTTGTTTAGCCTGGAGAAGAGAAGGCTCAGGGGAGACCTCATCGCTCTCTACAACTACCTGAAAGGAGGTTGTAGCCAGGTGGGGGTTGGTCTCTTCTCCCAGGCAACCAGCAGTAAGACAAGAGGGCATGGCCTTAAGCTGTGCCAGGGGAGGTTTAGGTTAGATATTAGAAAGATATTCTTTACAGAGAGGGTAATCAGCCATTGGAATGGGCTTCCCGGGGAAGTGGTGGATTCTCCATCCCTGGAGGTTTTTAAGATGAGGGTGGACGTGGCACTTAGTTCCATAGTCTGGTAACTGCGGTGGTGGTGGATCAAGGGTTGGACTTGATGGTCTCAGAGGTCCTTTCCAACCCATCTGATTCTATGATCCTATGATCTGAGCTTCTTTAGATCTTATTTTTTTAAACCTAGGCTTGAGGTATTGTTTCATTAATCCCTTGAATTCAACTTCCAAACAGGTGAAGGTACTTTACACAGTGGAGCACTAGTTCATTTGGTAGGGAGGAGGTAGTTGCTGGGCTTAACTTTTCGCAAAGGAGGGAAAGGGTTTGATCTGTTCCGAATCTATGAAGTCTAAGCTAAGGGGCTTCTTTGCACTTCTTATGTTCTTTCACTCCATTTCTGCATTTCTTTTTCTTATAGAATTATTAGGTCAAGTATGTTTTCTTTAAGCACTTAGCATTCAGGATAGGTTTGTATACAGGTGAAAGATGCAGGGTCTGCCTGTGTGGAGACCACCTTCTGTGTACTGCACATTTCTTTCATTTCTTCCCAACCTAAAATGTGTCTATTTTATTCAGATGGTCTGTATTTTGAGTTCAAGAAGTGGTACGGAGTGGTAAAACATTCCTTGGATGTGGAGCAAAAGAAACTGGATGAAGAAAGAGCCAAGTAAGAGGTTTTGAAGTTTTTTTCTTTTTTAAGTAGAGAGTTTTACGTGAAATGCTGATCCCCACAGAAATTAAAAAGGTTAGAAATTTGCTCCACCAAGCTTGAGTGAATAGAATGATTAAATCCCTATCTTAATTTTTTATTTACACTCATAGTGTTTATCAAGCTTATTAATTAAATGCTCACTTCTGTGACAAACAGCTTACACAGCTGAACAATTAACTGATTACATCCAGGCCTACATGCATTGATTTGCCTGCTCTGAAAAAGACTTTCTGGGTGTGTTGGGGGACAGTGGATTTTAAAAGCACTAACCATTAATTTATTTTGGTTTTAATTTAAAACTTTACCAGTATTTGTAAGAAATTATTATTCTTTCGTTTGTTTGCTCCAACTTTCTTTTTCTTAACAATTCTTATGTCTCTTACTGGTAGGTACCTGTGGAGGTGTGAAAAACCACTGTTTTATTCAGTCAAGAATAAATCTAAAGTTCTAAAGAGAAGACGTGAGTAAACTTTGCTTCTTCCCAGCAATGCAAAAATCTGCTCAGATTTTTCCCATCATAGGAAATCTGCAGGCCTGACTGATAACATTTACATCGTAAAATACTTTCTCTCCTCTCTTTCATCTCTGGGTACAATTAATGTACTACTATTTTACAACTTGTGGCTGGAATTTTTCAAACACACATAACTGGAGCTACCTTTGCCAGTCTTCCCAGCAACCCACTGAACCACATCTGGGAATGAGTAGTCTGTCCTCATCTTCTCTGTTTTGTCAGCTGCCTTTATATCGCTGTGTTCCTTGTGAATTGTTGGACTTCCATAGCTTCCATATCCTTCGATATGAATATCCCAGTATGTTCTTTGGTAGACCTTGCACGTCCCTCTTCTCTTCCACTCCTTGGAATCTTCTGCAGAAAGCGAGGAAGGCTTTACTTGAGTAGCCAGCTGCACGTGGTGGAATGCAGCTACAGCTACTGTATTTTAGTAGCTCTAGCAGTACTTACAAGAAATTACTGGGCTTTACATTGATGTAAAAGCAAAGAAACAAAACAACAAAACCCCACTTATCTATGGAAATATGTAAAACCAGAATTACATTCAACCAAATTAGATCTGAAGTTCTTCATTCTACATGTAGTATTATCTAGAAAGCAGCAGGTATTTGGAGAGAGATGTTAAGTGTGGTAAGTGGTATTTTTCCTTTTATATGCTCTTCCAGTTTCAGGGACTCCTAAAAAAGTTGTATAATCTCATTTGATTTGAATTATTCATGTTGGATTTCTCTTCCAAGAATACAGTGAGGGGTTTTTTTATGTTCTTAGTCTTCAAAATTCAGGAAGGTTGATCCTGCTGTCAATTCATGTTCCACGGAAAAGCATATTTAGATTACTTTATTTCAAGCTGATCATTGCTCAAATGCCTTTTAATTCTGCATTTATAATAACAGAGATTCCTCATGGAGCTAGAAGAAGACCACTTAGATTACCACTGCTGCTGTGATCAGGAATATCAGATAATGCTGTTGTAACTGGACAAGATTCATTTTAAAACAAGATGTAGTAGAGACAGAGTATCTAGAACACTTACATTCTAGATACAGCTCCTCAGAAACCTTCCTTAAACCTTTAGTTTTGATCATAGATTTTACCATCCACTTGAAAGATAAACTTCCCAGTCCCACAATTAATTTAGGATTTTTTTCTGTTTTTTTTTTTTTTTTCAATGTATGAATGAGTTTCTTCAAATCCAGGTCATGAAAAGAAGTCAAAGCTCCAACAAAAATGGTTTTTAACCTTCTTTTTGTCCTAGGAAACCAGGCTTAGGCAGTCATACTGTGTGTGCTGATCTATCATGATACCTTCTTTACCCTTCTCAGCAGCTTATGGAAGTTTGTCATTCATTCAATGGGCAAAGGAGAGCGGGCTTTTTTCTTGGGGTTTTTTTCCCTGTTGAAATTTGCACTATAAAAAGCTTAACCTTGAGTCTGTGTGTGTTTGAATGTGCTTTCTATCAGCATAAAAATCCCAGCAGGAGTGCCCCACTACTAATATCACTAGGTATGAAAGACATGGCATTTTGAATTATGCTTCAAAATCTTTTCACTAAAACACGTAAAGACTTGAATTTTAAATAGAGTGGCAGAGAGAACGTATAGACTTGCAAGATTTCTCAGTATTTCTCGCAGAGGTTTAAAGAAAAAAAAGAAATAAACCCACGAATACACCATTTTCTTCCTGTGTTAATCACCTCTAAACAGTATTCTGATACATAATACTTTTGCCTTGGTTTCTGTTCTTTCTGTTTGTACAGAAATGGTTGTGAATTTACAAAATCAGTTTGGCAAGCTGTCTGGTTCGCTGCGACGTGCAGAAAAGCCAAATCCTTCAAGTTTTCAGTTAAGTTGGTCTGAAGAAAACACAGATGGGAGTTGTTTTCATGGGCATAGCCTGAAGGGAATTTTGCAAGAAAAATGTGGTTTACTTACAGCCATGAACCCTGACTATTGGCTGTGTACAGTTAAACTATGCAATGAAAAGTAAGTATTCACATTTTTGTAAAATATATTTTGGAAAGTTCTCATGAAAGTAAAGTCCTGTGTATATTTTTTTACAAATGACAAATACAGGGTGTGTACACAGCTATGTATTCACATATAGTTCCAATCATTTGTAGGAAGGGGCATGTGTGGAATGGATAGTCTTGGACTGTGAGTAGACAAAGTGTAACATGAAGAGTGATCAAAGTGAGCTTTTGAGAAGAGAGGAGATGAGACAAAATCAACAACTAGAGTCACATGGCAAGAGTAGCAGCTAGATTAATTCACTTCACTTCTTCATAGTATTTTAGAAAAAAAATTGCACCACAACTCCAAAGAATGGGAAAATGGTTCCATTCCTCTGTCCCCAGCTTCCAAAAAAGCATAGGAAATTAATTTTCTGAGTCACTATACAACTTTTGTGTTGTCCTTAAACAAAATCAAAGTTAAAATTAACAGGAGTTCAAATAAGCAGGCAATTAATGCCCCCAGAACATATTTTTAAAAAATAATTACAAGTGAAAAGGTCTTCACCACTATTTCATTTAGGTGTATCAGCAATCATCAGTTGTATTGTTTGCATGCAGGAAAGTAAAAGAAGACACTTCTACTGGAAAAGTGAAAAAGACGAAATGTGAGAAAGGAATATTTTGTGCTATTAAGGAAGTTTAGCGCCTGTCTTTTACTAGAGAACTGTTCCCAAATCCTGCCTTTACAAGTGAAAGGAAAATTTTTCTTTCAATTAAGTGTATATCAAAACAGTCATACTATTTGTTAGTAAAATTATTTTCTTCAGAGGACCTAAATAGCAAGGAGAATGATAGTCCAGCTAATCCAGTCTTGTACTAAGTCATATGGATATTTAAGTATCTGCCTGATTTGTGTCAAACATCTCACTCTTCCTTTAATACCTTCTCACTTCACATTCTGAAAAACTTGGTGAGTTTTTTACTTGGAGGGTGCTGGCAATGGCCAGAGACAGGCAGCAAAAGCTCTGCTGAATGAATGTAGGACTTCAGCAGTATTTACTCCAAGGAATAGGAAATATCTAAAATAGTGTTTCTCATAAATTCCCTGGGTAAAGCAGATAAGGCTTCTGGATCGTAGACTTTGGCTCTGCCATTGGTTATATCATGAAACCCTAATCCAGAAGAGGAATGTACTGGTGATTATCAGTTAAAAAGATCAACTCTGTAGATGGCTTGGAGTCTCCTGAATTTTTCATGTGTGCAATTGGAGGGCATTTTTTTGGAAAAGAGGTTGGATTGCATTCATGTAAAATAAGATTTCATTAGTCTGTTGAATAACATCTTAAATCTTTATCTTCTAAATGGTATTCTTCAGAGATCAATAGCCCCAACACAGTCTTAGTGATATGTTCTGGATTTTTCAAGTATTAGATGTTCCACTTTAAAATAACTAGTTTTTATATGTATGCAGTTTTTTCTGTCTTTCTGTGGATTTATTTGCTTATCTTTATTTTCCTTTTCACATTACTTTTCACATATCCACCAGAAATGGGTTGCAATAATGTCAGCACAGTGTTACATTACAAGAGCTTTGGTTGTATGGATTCATTCTTTTGTATGAATAAGAACTTTTTTTTTTTTTAAGGGAGTAGAGGTAATAATCATTTTACCACAGATTTGCGTAAATCTTATGTACACACTGAATGAGTGGATATTTTGGTGTATGTTTGTGTGAATAATCTTGCATGCAAAGTCTGTTTTTAAGCCTGCATTTTCATATGTAATATATGAAAATGTTAATGGCAAACAGTCATAGCCTTCATAAAACAAGATTTGAATTTAAATTCTTACCAGTTAAATTTCCCATTATATCATTTGCAATGCAAGTAGTTAATTATACATCTGACACTTACTTAACATTGGAAAACAACATCTACTCCCTCAGATGTGAAGGTTTATCCTATGCAAGTGTGTGTATGTATAATAGAACTAAAAACAAACTTAGAGATTCTTTCCCCAAAAATCAGCATGGCCTAACAGGGACTACTGAAATGGTTTAATTCCAGGACTGAAGTGTGATTGCAGTGTCAGCAAAGCTGAGATCAGTCAAATGGTTGCTGAAATGCTTTTACATTTTCTTGTATTTTAAAACTTTCCATTTTAAACTGGATTCTAAACTGGTTTTCTGTGGAAGTCTTTAAGTGACAGGAGTTATACTCAATAATCATAACAGTCTTTTCCAACCTACATTATTCTATGATTCTGTATGTGATAAGGTATTACAATGCGTGAAAGATGTTGTAATACTTTTGGGGGGTGTGAGGTAGGGCCAAGGATGGAATATACAGTGTGGGAGACCTAGTTTCAGATTTCCAATCTGCCAGACTTTGGGAGGCTTTAAACAAAGACTCTGCTCCTTGAAGTACGGCTTGTGTGGCACTCAGGACGGGTCTGTCTGTTCCTCCAGTTTGAGGTAAAATGTAAATGTTTGCTGGGCCAGAGGGAGCGAGCAAATGACTCTATAGTCTAGTAATTAGCACACTTACCTTTTAATGGGGACAGACAGATCCCAGTCCTTGTTCTGGTGAATATTTAAGACAGCTGCTCTGAATCAGAGACTGGGGAAATTTTAAACTGTGCTTCTCCACATCCCAAGGCAATACCCAGTAAGTTAGAAGATGCATACGGTTTTTATGGTGAATAGCACCTGAATGCCCATATCAGTGTAAAGGTTTGGGGTTTTTTTTCCCAAAATTGAAGCAGCTAGATTTTATAGTATTTTAAACTTACCACTTTTAATAAAAACGATTTTGAGACTTACTCAGAAGAGGGTATTTTTCCAACCTAAGCTGCTGAACATAATGTTTACAGAGCTATCTTTGCAGTTTATCCTCTTTGCCATCTTTTGTTCAGTCTGACAGTTGTTACCAACAGGTCCAGTCTATTTTCATTTTATACTTCATCAATAAAATGACCTCATAATTTTCTTTAACATTTTCACCACAAAAGCTGCAAAGTAATTAAGCAGAAGGCTGTTACAGCACTAATTACTTTTTGTTGAGCTGGTCAATGTTTGCTCCAATATTTCCTGTGTTACTCCATTGACTTAACTTTTCTCTCTTGTTTCTAGACAGGTAATTTGTATGTAGCACACAAAGGACAATAAATGAACGGGTTATTATCCCATGACATAGTGTTAGGAAAATGAGAGGGGAACCCTACGGAGAGAGTAGGCAAAGAACAGAGTAAAGAGCCCAGGATGTCTGAATTGGACAGTCTTAGAAATTTTAAAAATAGGGTGAGGTAGCCATTTTCATACTTTACTACATGTGCTAAAAGCTGGCAGAACAAACAGTGGTTCCATTTAGTCCTGAAAGGCAAAGAACACATTCTTTGCCTGGTTGAGTAAGATTGTGATTCATAGTGTGAGAAGCTATGCAGGCTTTTCCTTCTTACTTTGCACTAGCTCTGAACATGTCTTGGTCCAGTCCTCTACTTCAAGGTTTTGCAGGAGTGGATCACTTCACGGAATTGACATTGTAAACTACAGTCATGATTTATGCTGTTGGTAAAATGTAGAGTTTGCCTCTAATTACAATTAAATATATAAATGCTGGCTAAATACTAACTAAATGCACTTGTAATTTAGGGCTTTTTTTCCTTTTCCCCCCCATTTCTTTTCAGACTGTGTGGTCATCTGGCTCATTACAGAGAAGTGGACTTTCCCCAGAGTTACCATTTTGTGTTAAGGTTATTTTCCTTTCTTCTGAGAATTCAGCCCTCTTATATCCATGATGAGGTGTGTATGATAGAACACAAGCTTTTTAATAAAAAACTCTACAGAAAGCTAAAATACAACACAGTCCTGAGGAAGTAAAAGTGGCCTAAAACTTCCAGTATTAAACCCATGTAAATTAGTTGGTTGGATCCCAAACCATGGTATTACATCTAAACTTACACTGATTTTTTTGTCGACATGGAAATTTTTTGTTAAGATAGTAGTGCTGAGATATACTACTGTACTTTAGTTTTGATGTCATTTTATCTGTAAAAGGAAACTGCCAAGGAAACTGTTAATCACCATTTATTTTATTAATTTGCATCAGAGTGAACAGGAAGCTGTGAAATTACCATTTTTGGGAGCGTAAGTTGTACATACTTGGAGTATACTGGACAGCATGTTAGCATCTAATTATTGTGACATTTTGCAATTAAAATATCTATTTTTTTACCTACCATTGTATGACATTAAATATATTTCTAGAGAATAATGTTTGTTCTGTTTTTAAATACTGTGTTAACAAATAAAAGGAGCAGTTGGTTGATGGTTTCACATCACTTTTTAGTAATTATTTCTAAACAGGCTGTTCTGGAACAACTCTGGCACTGTTTTTTCTACAATTCCTTGCATCCTGTGTATCTACCAGTGTCTTCTTATGGCTGAGCCTCTCGTTCAACTTAACACCTTTCAGGTCCGTGTTCCACTTCAGGCGTCACAGATTTTGTAGATACTTTTATAACAGGTATAAAATCCCATCCTGTTTCTTGTGCAATGGTAACTGCCAGGTCCTCCTATTGTTCTTCTTTTGCAAGGCTACGGTCATAGCCTTGAATTTCTTCTGACTGCTTTATAGCCCAGCATCTTCAGCGGATTGGCCATTCTGCCAGTTTCTCATGCTCCATCTTACTTATGCACTGTGTTTTTATGCTGTCACAGATGATGGGTAAATGAAATTGGGTGCTGCCACTACATGAAAGGCACCATAACATATACGTATGTTGAACTGAAATGTTGTATAGATACCCAAATGAATACTCTTGCTTTCAGTTGAATGAAATTAAATTCAGCATCTCCAACCACCAGTATGGAGTACAGAACTTGCCAAATCTATTTGATCAAAACCAAAATCAACAGCTGTTTCTACGTATTATTATAACTAAGAAAAATGGTGCCTGCAGACGTCACAAATAGCTTCCTCCCTGAGCAAGCACTTCAGTGAGATGTAATCTGGGAAGGTAATAGGTTTAGCAAGTAGGCTGCAAAGGCTTTCAGATCTGTTGCAGTTCAATCCATGAAGCTGTTGTTTAAAAATTGGGAACAGGTGAATGATAAAAGAGGTGATGTGCTGTCCAACCTGTCTGGAGCTAAGTGATAAAGTAGTGTTTCAAGCACAGCTAGAGCAGACAACACTATTAAAGGGAAGTTTTAAAGAGTTACATGGATATAGTGGCAAACCAGGAGGTTCTGCTGACTCAGTAGAGGCAGGAGCTAGTTAAGCATGGTGTCCTGACTTGAGGTGACAGACAAGACACATTTTGGGTGCAAGTTTTTACTTTTCCAGGTATTTTAATTAGTTATTTTAGCACACTGATTTAGAGCAGCGGTCCTATAAAGTGACTGCAACATGCAGATGAGAAGGCACAGTTTTAGCCATACAGAGCTAAACTGTGCTTGACAGAGGAAGAGGAAAGAGTGGGTACAGTTTAGTTCGTCTAAATCTGTGCCAGATAGCTCAGACTTCTTGTGAGGTGTGTCTTGAGCTGATGTTTACCTTAATGGACTTGGAACATACCAATTTAAATCTCATGTTGTGTCTGGTGTTTGTGTTGTAAAATTAGCCATTAGCTATTATGTTTGACCTCACCTGAGGGAATTACTGAAGTTTGTAAGTATTTGGTAAAATAATTCATTGTTCTTTTTCTGGATGAGTATTTGTATAGGGAAAAAATCTACAAAAGTGTAATACACATTGTCATTGGTTTCAGCAGTGCTTGCTCAAGTGACTGTCTTATTCTTTTTACTGTACTATCTCTTAAAGTTTTGAATTAACTATTTACAAGACACCTTGTTATACATAAAGGATTCATTTAATTCAGAAGTTGTTATTTGAAAGACTTAGGCACTTAATTATAGGTATACCTGTCTTTTAAAACTACTGTAGTAGTAAAATCTGAGCTTCATAAATGAAAACTACTGTACTCATTGTTACATTGTTACAAACGTAAGAAAGCTCCCTTAGATGTTAGGCTAAATTAAGGCTGTACTTTATTAAACTGGAATAAAGCTTGTAGTTAATCATCAAGAGCCATGTGCCTTCTGGACACATAGGTTAAGAGTCAGGTTTAAAATAAGGGGTGTGCCCCAAAAATGCTTAATGTTAGTTCTATCCAGTTTAATCAATCAACACTTACATTGGAGTAATGATGTTTAAGAAGCTATTAAGCCACAAGTGTGCCTTATCTTCAGTGAAGTGTAGTTGAGCTCTGTTGGGACAGCTACTCTGGGTCCAGTTAATACAGCATGAGGGCGGAGCCAAGTCGGTGGAACAGACAAGCTGTGGGTAGCTGAAGGGTGGGGTGTCTGCACAGCCCAGCACTTCCAACCGCCTCTTCTATCCACTTTGAAATTACAGCTCCTTTCTGTAACTATTTGCTGAAAGTGTCCAGGTAAAGCTCAATTTGCTGTTGGCTACTTTTTTGTACTTACTCCTCTGGAAATACTGAGTAAAGAGGGTCACCTTGTTTTGTTTCTTACTCTAAAACTTGAATGACAGACAGTTCTTAAGTATGTAGATAAAGGCAAGTGAAGTTTTTTAGACTTAACTTTTTAAACAGTATATATTGAGAAGACTTAATTATTAACTTACACAATAGTAAATCTATTATTTATTAGTTATTCTAAGACCTTTATGTATCTTCTAAAGTGAATTTAGTTGTTTTGCTAGTTTGAATGTTATATTTTAACACAGTTTTTTTCTGTCTTTAAGACTGCAAAAATAAATGTGCTTTATGAATTCTCCTAAATAATGCAACCTTTCTGTTGTTTCAGTGGAGAAATATGACAGATGTCTTATTTTCTTTTTAAAGTTATAGCCTTCAGCAGAATTTGTATTTTACCCTTCCCAGTCTTTCACTACTTCAGTGTGTCTGCGTTCTCAATATCAACTTAGTCTCAGTCAAATACATTTTTCTTTTTAAAATTTTTTACTGTTTTCCAGTCATGAAGGAGAGGTATTTGACTTTCTCCTTAACTTGTTACATAGAGTGAAGGCCCTGAAGCTGATTTAACCACAGAATGAGAATCAGCAAAGTCCAATGCCTGTAACCAATGCTAGTCTAATTTATTTGCCATAGTGAGTTGCATGGGCATCACTGCAATTACATCTTTTCTAACCCATTTTTAGCACAAACCCTGGAACACAAATAGTGTTTAGAAGATTTGAGAGAGCTTTCTGCAGTATTGCAGGCAAGGCAATCAATATCATAACTTCTTGGAAAGCTCACAAGTCCCTTCTCAAATGACTTTTCTCCTTTTATGAACAAAAAAGACTTTAGCTTGATCTGAACAAAAAATTATTTCAGGCTATTTGTGGTAAATTGTCAAGAGAATGCTTTCGGAGGGTCAGGAGCAAAAAAACCAGCACCCACAGGGCCTTTGGAACAGGTAAAGTCTGAAAATGTTAGTAGATCCCTGAATAAGGTGTCAGCCCCTTAGTCCATCTGTCCTTTCCCCATGTCAGGCTGAGTAGGCTTTGTTCTGCTTCACAGGCAGAGAAAAGTCAGGAAAAAAGTCTGTGTAATGAATCTCCTATTTTGATCCAAAATGAGATGGACTTCCCAGCATATGTTTCCTGGCTGAGCATGTTAGTGTGTGGATTGGTCAAAGCAGTGTCTCTCACTGCGTGCACTAAATGCAGGATGCTTTCTTTGCAGCATCTCCTCCACAGTTACTGATTTTGTTGCTCCTCATGTGTGAAGATCCTTTGTTCCTGGCCAGATTAGATGAGGGAAGGCATAAAGGGGATGCCAAGAGTGGAAAAAGGCGTATGTGAACGACCTCTCACTGCTGTTTCTGCTAGGATGCTGCTGAAACAGTGAACAAAACTAAGGATTAGCAGAACAGGAGATGGATGCTTTTGTCCTCACATGAGGTTATTGCTGCCCTTGTACAACTGCTAATGGCAGCATTTCCAGAGCCAGAACACACCTCCCCAGTCCTCGGCATCTACACTCTTCCGCCAGCAGTATATCAGGTATTTTACCAGGGGAATGTGCTTGTATTTTCTTCTAGGTCTCACATGGCTGCTCTCTATTGTAGAAGCATTCTGTGCCTGCTCATAGGCCTGTTGTCCCAGCAGTGGCTGCGGCCCCTGCCATTGCCTCATGGCGATGCCACTGAATGTGTTGAGTGCCTGTGTTGTGATCTTAGATCTTGGTCTGGATGCTGGGTTGCTTCTGTCATGCTGTGTCAGTATGAGATTGTAGCAAACCATTTTTGTTTGCTGAACTGGGACCCAGGGCATTTGTAACTCCTGACCGGGCAGCTGGGTGGTTTCCATGCTGCGGAGCAAAGCAGATCAGGGCAGGGCACAGTGTGCAGTGAAGAACCTGCACATGCTGCTCTTTCGCTACACCAGCGTCAGCCCATGTGGCAAGACCTGTGGACACAGCAGTCAGTCCTGGAGAAAGCGCAGTGCTGAGTGAAGACAATAAATGCTCAGTGAGACTCGATGAAATGCTAAAGATTTTATTGTCAATAAAACTTCAGGTTTCAGGCTGAGTTTTTTTAATATATAGTCTTCTGCAAAATTGATTAATTTACATTGTAGTAATTTTAGAGTGTCCTCGGTCCAGCTGATGGAACTGCATCTTCTGTCCCTGAGTAGTCTGTATGCTTGCAACAGTGTCTACATTATCTTTAGGGATAAGTACAGAATCAAAAGGGGAATCTTTAAGGAATGTCTGCAAGATTGCATACAGGGATATGACTGAAGTGAAAAACAAACTGTTTGTTCCATATTTCATACATTGTGCTTTCATTTATTTTTTCATCTTTCCCCCCACCCCCAGCTCTTCCATCTCTTTCCTACAAGGCGTTTCCTGATTCATTTTCTGCTGTCACTTGTCTATTCCTTTACACTGTGCCTGCTTTCACCTCAATTTCTGGTGAGTTCAAGAAAACTGTCGGGGCTTTTTTTTTTTTTCCCCTTTCTTTTTAAGCCCTTCAATGCCTTCAGGTTTATTCTGCAGGGATCAGCAGTCAGCTTTGGGCTTACTTTTCCAGCTCTACCCTTAGTGACCACAGGCCTGTTGCAGACAAGGAAAGCCTTCCTGGCATGGTATGTAATGGAGGGTATAGAAGCTGCTCTTTACAGCCAACTCTGTGGCCTGGCCCTTGTATCTTGTGGTCTTAGATTAAGCAGAAAGTATCTTGTTTTGACTCCCTGGCACATTTTGTTAAATCAAAAGTACTGCTACAAACCTGATGCAACTTGTTTGTTTATTACACAGGTGTGAATGACCAGTGCGCATAGATGGTAATTATCAGGTATGAGATTTTAAAACCATATTTGTTAGGTAAGTCATAACAGTAGCTAATTCTTGTCCAGAATAAATCCCAGTTTTTCTAGGTGGCAGTGTCAAAAGACAGACTAGGAAGAGGGGCATGAATGAACGAAACAGTGCTCGGCCAGATGGCTTCCAATGCCATACAATTATAGTGGGGTTCCTTACGTGCTTTTAGTGGAATTCGTTTAAAAGGAAATGAATGCATGAAGAAGGGAAGGAGAATGCTAAAGGCGGGACAGAAGCAGAAGGAAACGTAAAGGGAAGGGCATGAAAGGTGGAGGAGAGCAATACGATTGAGGTGAAAAGGCTGAGAGACGGAAGAAGTTGTAGGGAACACCAACCAGTGCAGAGCAGGGGGAGTCCTGCCAGAGTGCTGTCACACCAGGCCGGCATGCCCTAGCCAAAGCTCTGCTAAATCCCTTTGTGCTTCTTGCCTGATTTTACTTGATGATGCAACCCAGTTAGTGACATCACATAAATACACCTACCAGTGGTGTTGCAGAGTCTAGATTGTGACCGGCAGATTAGTCAGTGGTGTCACAATCCAGTGTTTATATCATTGTCTCCTGAACGTGGAAGTGATTGCTATGGCGATAACCAAGTTTTCATCGGTGTATCAGGCTGTTAAGAAAAGCCATCCCTTTTGAAAAGGCAAACACCTTTGAGTTATTTGGAACAAAATCATGGTAAACTCAAGTTAAGTAGGAATACCAAATGTGATACATTACTAAGATTTTAGCAATTTGGGTGCAATGTAAACACGTGACTGAACGCCAGCACATACTGCATCTGGGTCACCTACGGCTACAGGGCAGTATTGTATTTTATTGTTAATGAAAAGTTTGCTCCTGTGCCAAAAAGCAGCAATTGTGTCTGCATATCCCAGAATTCTGTGAACAGACGCGGGGAATGTGAGGACTGAATGACACCTAACAAAGCCAGCAGTCCTTCCCAGAGCTTGTGATTTGGAGCTAGTTTTGTAATTTGTATTGGAAGCAAAGTAAGTTATACTTGTTTGGAAAAATGTAACTTTCTGACATCTTCATCAGATTATGGTATTTTTTTCATATGTGAGGACAGGTAAGAAATTTTTTTTTATGTAATCTTGAATTAGATTTTTTAAAACTGTTTAAAAATGTAGAATAACTTTTACTGCATGTCATAAAGAACAATTTACATCGGTTCATTTCACTTTGTAGAGTGAGATCCTACATCAGTAATGAATGATAGTTATCTTTTGCCATCCTAGTGGCAAAGTTTGCAGATCTAAACAAAGCATTTTGTTTCTAGAATGCTAGTTGTAATCCAGTCAGAGGATATTAAGTAACTTCCAGGATTAGACCCTTAGTTAAAGTTTGTTCTCTTCAGTTTCATATTTCCTTCAGTTGGCTGCTTGAATTGTCCTTCTATAATTTTGCATTGGAGTATATCCTGTACAAATAGGGAAGAGATTTTGACCTAGAAGGAGAGACCTCTTATTAGTGAGCATACTTTTAAATTACAGTAGCTATCTGAAGCATCTTGACATATGATAGATAGCATCGTTGCTGTATGGGTTTGATTCAACTTGTTACTTAAACAAGCAACCTCCCACCCTTATTTCTCAAGGAGAAACTGAAGATCTTTCTGATTTAACTTCATGCATGCCACTTTGGATATATCTGGTGTGTTTGTGATGTTGCTGCTGGTGTTAAACTGGAGGATTTCGACGTATTCACAGCAGTAACTGCATTGTAAACCTCCCTTTCTCCACAAACCCGGGTTCATCTGTGAGGCACCAAACGACACACTGATCCACTGCCCTTCGGCAGCTGCTGTAGTGCTTGTGCAAGTGCACAGAATCACGGAATCAGTCAGGTTGGAAAAGACCTCTGAGGTCATTGAGTCCAACCTACTACCAATCACCACCCTGTCACCTAGACCATGGCACCGCGTGTCTCGTCCAGTCTTTCCCTGAACACTTCCAGGGACGGTGACTCCACCACCTCCCCCTCCAGTGTCAAATCAGTCTTCCTATGAAGAAATGGCCCCAAACGTTCAATTTGGATCTCCCCTCGCACAGATTAAGATTATATTAAAGACAATTCATACAATTGTGTTTGGTTTAGATTTTCCTAAAAGTAGGTGTAGTACGTGAAAAAAAAAAAAAGTTACATGGGACTGGAGAGAGGGAGAAGGGAAACACATATTTAGCGCGAGAAAGATCGCAGGGTACTTCCCGCGTCGACCACAGCGGGTACCGGGGCTGACGGCCCGTCTCGGGCGGTGCCGGGGAGCCCGCGGTCACCCCGTTCCGGGGGGTCTCTCCCGCCGCCCGTCCCGCTCCCTCAGTGCAGTCCCGGCCCCCAACGCGCACCGGCCCCGCCCCCCCGCGCCCGGCCGCCCTATGGGGGCGCGGCGGCCCCGCCC